>MQRK01119418.1:0-12708 GCA_001938485.1 Girardia tigrina
CGAGGACAGTACTGAAATGTGAGTAGTTAAAACTATCTTATCATTATCATTTTATTAAACTGATCGGTGAGGTCGCTGTAACTCGTATCAATGTTTAATATTTAATCTGAAATATAAATAATTTATCTGAAAATATTTTGTAACGATATGATACAGAAGGAATAAGGATACCTTACGAGATATATAGAAGACAAGTTGCACATAGTTTATTAAATAAGAAGTATTGAAGCTCTAAATGAAGGACCTGTTAGAATAAATATAAAATCAAATAAAATATATAAATAAAATGATATTTCATATTTTGCAAACAAGTCTTGAATATTCGAGTAAATATAAAAGAGTGGAAAGCATTTCCTCTTAATGCGACTGTTTAAAGTTCAATAACATCTTTAATCAATTATAAACTTTTAACTAAGTTTTACCCCATTCAACTTATGAGCTTAAGATATATCCCAAGAACAAATGATAATATTTAGCGTTTAAGAAGAAAAATGAAATATAAACTTTAATTACTGAGTTTCGATATGACAATGAATCGTACGTAACAACATAATTATAAATGACAGCAACCGAATAAATAACGAATATAAATATGATAATGAACATAAATATAAAATAAAATGCAAATATAAATGATAACAACCGAATCTCTGTCAGGGGTGAAGAACCTTTGGGAGGTGACGCAGGTCGACTGCAGAATGCGTAGGGGTACGCGGATCGGACGTCGTCTATTTCCTTTAGACTCTCTTCGTTCCTCATCATATATAACCATGAGTATGTAAATAGAATGTGCTAAAGTAGAAAGTATAGTTATCAACTCCTTCAGATACTGGGACCACTGGTCGGGCCATACTCGTTACCGGTTTGAACCTGAAGGCGCTCCGAAGCACACACAACTTGTTGAAGTGCGCGGAGGAGGCGCGTCTGTTCCCTTAAACAATGAGTACTTTTAGAGAGGAATATGAAGTGCGTACGAGTTGCCGTTGAACTGTAAAAACGGATGAGGGCTCTGAGTTCTGAACACGACATTATACTAAAAAAGCAACGCGTAAGGACGACTGATTACTCCCTGTGCCTTCTCTACAATAACACACGGCCCCACATTGATGCCATAACAAAGGCGAAACCATACTCCACAGACTTTGTCCCATCAGATTTTTATTTATTTCCACCCATGAAAGCGGCACTGACATCAAGACGGACTGATATCAAAGACTCAGCCTTCTTCGCCGATGGTATAAGTAAAAGCATTACAACGCCATTTTAATGGAAAATTTTTATCAGAACACATATTTTACCGTTTTTGAAGCATCGTAAGTTCAATATTTCTGTATATATATATATATATATATATGCAAATATAAAATATAATTCAAGTGTTACGGGGCAGAGGACCTTCAGTAACGACGTAGGGTGCTCGTAGCATGCAAGGGGCAGGCGGGCAGTCCAACGTTTCTTTCTTTGGAATTCCCTCTGTCTTTCTTCGATAACGTAGCGTGAAATATAATTCTTAGTTCGAACTAATATCAACCCTTCCAGAAGCTAAGCTACCAGTCGGGATATCCTCGTTACTGGTTAAGAACAATATTTATTTATTTATATTTCCTTTTCAATCACATCTAACTCGAATCAAAATCGCCAATCGACATTAAATAAAAATAATTTATTCCATTATGGTGTACAGTGGCCGTAAGCCCGATTAAAATCCACAAAACATAAGACTAAAATTACATTATATTAATAATATACAAAGTCGTTTATTATTGCCAAATGCGACATGTGTTGTCCTTGGAGCCCGTTATGATTTTGTTTCCGTCATAATTGAATGCACAACTGAATATCTCATCGGTGTGCCCCTCCAGTACTTGAATCGCTTTTCCTGAGGCCGTATTCCATGTCCTGGCGGTCTTATCGGCGCTAGCGGACAGCAGTACCGTGCCCTGGGGGTTGAAGGTTACCTGATCACCAGAAAATGAATATTTAATTTCTGGTAATCGAATTCGATTAACAAAAAATACACAATAGTAAAATTTGAATCTGTGAACAAATTGGGTGACTATTTTCCTATAGTTTGATTACCGCTTTGATCAATTGATAATGTGCACTTTTTTCAATACTTTATATCAGCTTACTTTCTAGGTATGTGTCTGTAATGCCGAATTTGTGTGATTGCCACATTCACTAACTATATGAGAATTTGCATTTTAATTCATATTAAAGATTATATGTATTTAATATGAACAAACATCGATTTAATATGAAAAACGCCAAATTAACGTAAAATTCTGTATTTAATATGAAAATTTATCATTAAAAATTATCAATTTAATATGAAAAAACAAATTAAATAGGAAAAAATTTTAATTTATTATACAAAATAGACTTCAAATGTAATTTTTTTTTATTATTTTATTTTTATTTTATTTATTATTTTTTTTATTTTTATTAGTATTTAATATGAACAAATATCGATTTAATATGAAAAAACCAAATTAACGTAAAATTCTTAATTTATTATATTATTAATTTATTATTATTAATTTAATTATTAATTATTATTAATTTATTATACAAAATAGACTTCAAATGTAAATTTTTTTATTTTTTTTATTATTTTTATTATTTTATTTTTATTTTATTCATTATTTTTTTATTTTTATTAGTATTTAATATGAACAAATATCGATTTAATATGAAAAAACAAATTAAATAGGAAAAAATCTTAATTTATTATACAAAATAGACTCCAAATGTAAAATTTTTATTCATAGTTATTAAAACTTCTTCCTTGGTGACAAGCTGAATTGCAAACGTTTGTATTTTAAAAGCTTTTTTATATTAAATCGATATTGTTTCATATTAAATTGATATTTTTTCGTATTAAATACATATTTTTCATATTAAAGATTAACATCAATTTCATAATTGAATTAAAATTTTTTTAAAAAAAATTGCCGAGTTCGAGTTACACAAATTCGGCATAACATATCCATAGAATTTAGAAACCTATTTTTGAAGGCATTTTACTCAATGAACTTGGTATCTGCCTAAAAATCCACACCAGTGCAGACTCGGTAATAATTAGCAGGACCAATCTAAACAGTATCTCCCCCCCCCAATAACATCGACTTTATGTGAAAATGAAATTCACAAAATTGAGCAGACGAAAGATGGCTGGAATCTCTGCAATCTCGATTGCAAAGAATAGCGACACAAACTAATATTTTAAATTTGGTATGTTAAATTTTGTATGTTGAGTTTAGTATTTGGAAATGTGTTTCTCTCACCCAGATTGAAAATTAATTCTTTGGATGTTCACGATGAATAGTTATTCAAGTATAGTTTGCATTTTAAATTACAGCATACGATATTAAAAAACTTTTAAAATATTAAATCGTTTTAAATTTTAATATCAAAAATTTAAATTAAGTAAATAACTTAAACTTATTTTTAATTTTAAGTAGATAAATGTTTTCTTTAAATAAAATCATTTTTAAAATTAAATTAATTTTTAGATAAAATTATTACCGAAATTATAAAATTAAAACTTTAAAAGTAAAATCTGAAAATAATTTAAAATGAAAAATTGTTTATGAAAAAAATAGTTTATTTAAAAATATAAACAAAAATTTATCAATATAGCAAGATGGCAAATTATGAAAGCTTTGCTGAGAGTTGTCCAAAAGATTATTCAAATTGTAATGAAAATAAAGTTGTGAAAACTCATATTGGTGTTTATTAAGAACATTTAGACAAGTCGCGTTTGAACTTTTATTACAATCACATTTAGAGTCATTATGACTCTCAGAAAGTCTTTCATCGTTTGTCATCATTCTAATTGGTATTCTTATTTTTATTTTTAATCATGATTATTCGAACTTTGTTTCTAAGTCATTTTTTTTAAATATATTAATTAATATTAATTAAACATAATAAATTTTACCATTTCTCAATAAATCCCAAAATAATAAAAATGTCATCAAATTATTAAAAATACATTTCATTTAAATTTTACCAAAAAATATTAACCTTAATTTTAATTGTTAAATCAAAAATATGAACTTATAAAATGATTATTTTAATTATGTTCGAATAGTCAATCACTTTAAATTTAAATAAAAAAATACCAATTTCCATATGGGTGGGAGAATCACCATTCTAAATTCAACATACTTAAATCAACATACAGCATCCATACATTTACACATTCAAACAATTTAAAATATTCCTCACAGTGTTCTTAATACTAGTAAATCAAAAAATGTTTGCATAAAACATTTTACGATTATCCACAAATGTTTAACCTGTATTAAATAGAAATGTTTTGGTTTTTTCCTTCCATGCTTTATAATAAATTTATTATGTTATTAGTAACTATTTCATTGCCAAATAGAGTTGTCAAATTGTTTGTATGAAATTTTCATTTCTACAAAATATTTAAATAGCTACTAATAACATAATAAATTGATTAAAAATGTAATAAAGCATGGATATAAAAAAACCTTTTTTTGATTTTCTAGTTCATTTTCTTCTTTTTCCATTCCACACACACACATGTATATATATATATATATATATATTCATGGAATTTAGAAACCTATTTTTAAAGGCTTTTTACTCAATCAATTTTCTTCAAAATTTGAATACTTACTCATTCTCGATGACAATACATAATTATGTAAAAAATTGATCGAAAAAATTTATAAGATACCCAAATGGGACAAAAATGGAAAATTCAAAGTTCCTGAACAATATTAATTGCAAGATATCTACTTATAAATTGTAAGTAGTTTATATTAATTTTTATTGTGTTTTTATTTTAAATTTTAAAAACTTTTTTGGTAAAGCAGAGTTCTGTCTGCATAAAGAATGATAAAAAAAATTTTAATTTTTCAATTTACTAGTTTATTGTCAATTTCAACCGCTATTTGTTATTATAATTATTAATTGGAATTGATATAATTTAATAATTGTAATATATTATAATAACAATAAATAACAGTTGAAATTACAGAATTAAATTAAAGAAGAAAATAAAAAATATTCTCTTTATCTAAATACTGATGAGAGAATGATAAACTTAAAGGAGCATAGAACACTCAGTCTCGGATTTACAAGATGGAAATTTTGACTTCAAGTGGGCAAATCTCGGATAAAATATTTTGGAGTAAACCTGGAAAAGAATTTGAATGACTTAGTTTTACAAAATGTGATTGGAAGGTTATGAAAGTAGTACCGGATTATGGTGACAAATATCTATCACCCGGTTTTTAGAACGGTTTTAGTAAGATTAAATTGTCTATTTAACAAGATTTTTAAATAAGATAGCTTGTTTTTTTCTATAGGATAAGATAGAATAAACAAAAATATACTGCATGGTATTGCTTTTTACGAGGTTATTCTATAATCTAAATAATAAGGGATCTTATATTTCTCTTTAATGAAACTAATTTTTCAAATAATTTATAGATCTTTCAGTTATAAGAATAATATTAATTAAATGTATTCAAAACATCCTTTGAAGATTTGTTCTCCACGTCTTGGATTAGAATTTTAGATTTATCGTGATTCTATTAAATGAATAATAAATAAGTTTGATAAAACACTCTATTGTATAATTAAAAATAATTAATTAAAAAATGTTATCTTTGGAAAAAGTAAAACCGTGGAAACTTATATATATCTTGATCTCGAAATAAAAGTTTAGAAAAATAATACAAAGCAGAACAAGAAGTACAATAAAAATTAGTAATAAATTGAGAAATAATAAAAATAATTTTGAATCATAAATGTGATAAGTGAAACAATTTGATTATATTTATTGTATCAATTGACAAAGAAGATTGACAAATAAAATATAATTATTACTGTTAAAGTGTTAGAAAACATTGTTTAGATCTGTAATTGTTGTAAGAGTAAATGATAATAAATAGATGAACAAAAAATTGTAGTAGTTTCAATAATCGTATAAATTAAGGGGGACAATTTGAGTCGAGCGGAAGATTTGTGGAGTAAAATAAATTCTTATTTATTATCAGGCCTTGTTTTCTGATTTTGTCGCTACAATTGTCATGTTTAGTCCGTGGTTGTGTTCTTATGAAAATTCAGAAAAAAAGACATTTTTGAAACTTTCATTTAATAACAACAATAAACATATTATTTAAACAATTTTTTGCCTAAGTAAATTTCTGAGGAACGATTTTTAATTTTCTTGCAATAAAAAAAACCAATAATATCAAAATAATTGTAAAAATAAATATATGCAAATTAATTATTTTCGAAATTTTGTATTATATTTAATTTTTTTCATTTAAAACTATTTAATTTATAAACAAAATGTTTATATATTAATTTTGTAATTAATGTTATATATTTTTTAAATATTGTATTTTCTTTTGAATAAAAATTTTATTAAACTTCATTAAAATTTAAAAGTTATTATGATAAATAGTTTTTTCCATATTGTATTTACTTTTTAAAGTTTAATAAATTCTGTTAAGCTAATTTTCAGATCTTATATTTAATTCGTTTTCGAATATATTTTATTTACTTATTTTATTATTTGAAATTTAATTCGTTTTGTTTTAAATCTATTTAATTACAAGTTTCCTTTTATCTAAAACATTTATTTTTAAATATTATTAATATTGAAACTTAATCGTCTTCAAGTATATTACAATAAATTTCTATTTTTTTTACTTTTATAATTTAATATTAATTTTAAATGTTTTTTATTTTTAATTCAAAAATTTAATAGAGACTTCCAAAATCCTCACATGTCACATTGTTACAATTATGTATTTTTGGATTCAGATTGTTTTTGAATAACCTGTAATACATCTCCGGTACTAAAACAAACGTAAAATTTAATTCCTTGTATATTGAAGAGACTTCTCGTTTTCTTTCAAAGAGAATTGTAGAGCATATATGACAGAGTGGAAAAAGTGCAGTTATGAATCATAAAATTCAAAGCCAAAGAAAACAAGGATCTAATCGTAGAAAAGGGTTTAAGTTGTTTGGAAAAGATGAAAATTAGACTGTTGATAAATGAATAAAAACCATTTAAATATGCAAAAGGAATAATTTATTTGTTATAAGAAGTTATGGAAAATAACTCTAATATTAAATGAATAGCATCAATGGACTCATCTATTGGAGACTGAGAGTTAGATAAATTTATGTATATGTAATAATTAGAGCACGGAATTTAATGACCTTAAAAATCAAAAAATGACTCTATTTTATTTCCTCTCTTTCCGGGTGAGATATTATTTTGTTCTTCCCATCTGCCAATAGATTCTCCACCATCACCAATCTGCCGCAGTCACACCACTGCGCCACCCACTCTGTTATTGTGCTGTTGATGAAATTCTATTTAGAATCAATTTAAATGTTTTGTTCTGATTTTAAAGAAAAATTTTAATCAACAGACAACAATTTATCAATATGCACGATTCTGGAATGTTTTTGAAATGTTTTTATACATTTAGTAAATATTTGTATAAATAATTGTTCTTGCCAAAAAGATTTATCATTTCTTTAAATATAATTCAAGCATATTCATTTCGGACAGAAGACACGGGCATTCTACTACCGGAAAGACGGTAGTTTTACGCAATTCGTCGAGACACAGTCAGCCTTTCCCAAACCCCCTTTCATTCTTGAAGAATACGTTAATTAAAAATCATTAATACTTAGAAAAAAACGAAATATAATAATTATCATAACAAAGTAAACATCTTCCCTGAAAATATTTTTAATATGATATAGGAGAATAATTAATTTAGAATATTACAGTGATATTAATTAAAACAAAACTTTTGTGTTTGTTCTTTTGGTAAACAATTTTTTATCAGAAATTGAAGATAATTTTTAATTAATGTTTGTCTTTTTAATTTATTTATAAAAAAGAAAGTCATTTAATGATTTTATCAAAATAAAAATTCATTAAAAAAAATTTATTTTTGAGGTATAAAAATTAAAGATGAAAAATTTAATAATTAATAAAGAATATAATTAAAAGTTTTTTCTTGTATCAATTTGTTTCATATATTTTAATGGTTTTCTGAGAATCATTTCTACTGCATAAAAAGAGGTCCGAATGTATGGTAATAAAAATGCCCCTGTAAATTAACAAAAATACCTTTATTTGATTATAAAACTAGTGAATCACAAAATTAAAATTTTTATATCCATTCTTCATGCAGACAAAACACTAATTTGTCAACAAAGTTTTTAAAATTTAAAAATTTAAGATTTAAAAAATTTTAATTAAAAAACACAATAAAAATGTAGATATCATAAAATCATACGTAAAGTGATTTTAAATAATTTTGACACAAATTATGAAAGGATTATTGCCGAAGCATTGTTAATAAAGCATCATAAACTATGTTTAAACGTGCAAGGTGATTATCTAATCATATAAAAGTTTTTTTAAATATCATTAAAAAACTTCTTTATTTTAAAAAAGAAAAAAAAGATTGTTTTTGAGATGTATGATGTAATAGTTTTCCAACTTTATAAAAAGTAATTAATCACTTTATTTCATTGCACTGAAGGTGCCGAAATGGTGAAACGAGTATGTATTGCGAATAAATTTAATATTCAAAAATGGCCGTTGTATTATTATTAAAAATGTCATAATCAATTCTAGACAATATATATACAGTCAGGTGCTAAATTTTGTGAACGCTTGTTTCTATACTGCTTTTTGTTGTTGCACGCATGTTTGTGTATTCCTTGTTAAGTATACATAAACCATCTAAATGATTAAATGCATATTTTATTTTTATTACTTTTCAAGTTATAAATTGTCATTATTTATTTTAGAATCATCCCTGTCCACGGCAAGGAGCTAACAACAGAACAGCGTGCATCAGTTTTGGTATTGCAGAAGCACGGCGTTTCTTATCGACAATTAGCTACAACTCTTAATGTTTCTCTTGGAGTTGTGTGTCAGACTGTTCAAAGAAAAAGAGAGACTGGTTCCTGATGTTCAAGATCTCGATCTGGTCGTCCAAGGTCAACCAATCAAAAAGACTGGTTGAAATATTAATATTAATATTAGATATCAATACACAAAATACTAAATATACACTGGTTTTCGTGGTTTATGTGCCATTTATGACAAGTTTTGATAAATTTGTGTCTTATTATAATGTTCTTAGAACATCTTTGTATTTTTGGTGTGCTTTTGTCAATATAATTTCAGTTGGGTGCAAAAGACAATATAACAGTAAGCGTTCACAAACTTTTGCACCTGACTGTATATATATATATATACTGCCTTGAAAAAGTTTGGACTCAATTGGAAAAATCGTCTTTTTTGTATTTGTCACTTTAATTATCGTTCTCCAACATTTTATGCGACGTAGTTTTATAGACCGACATTTTATCAGGATTAAAAGAAACTGTGAGTAGTCCTAAATCCGTGGAATTGCCACCACAATCGCCGGATGCAAATCTAATCCAACTGTTGTTGGCGGAGCTAGACAGAGAGATATGGAAACTGCGTTTAACTAGCGAATCTCACTTGTGGGAATGTCTACAGCAGGCTTGGCAACGATGGTTACTAGAAAGACTCGATAAATTAGTTGAAAGAATGCCCATAATTTGTGGGGTCATCCTCAAATTAAAGGGCCAGCATATTTATGAAAAACGGTTGGATCGACTTTTTCGTTGTTTTTGAATTAATATATTATTTGTTTCTTAATAAGTGATTTTAATAATGTAATTCCAAATAAATGAGTTATGTAAAGCGGTCTGAGTACGATAATTAAAACGATAAATATAAAAACGATGATTTTTTTCCAGGTAAGCCCAAACTTTTGTAGGGTGTGTAAATATATATACATTCATTTATGTAGGTAGATATTCCATTATAATTTATTTTTTTATTATTTTATAACGAGTACTGTTGACTATTTGGAAAATTTCATTATTTTGTATTCAAATTACAGAGTGCGTAATAAGCATGGAGTCTTATGTTTTCCAAGATATCTCTACAGAAGGAACTTTATAAGAAGGATTAAAAGTAACCTCCAAGTATTCGAATGCAAGCCTTAAGTGTCTTTTGAAAATTGGTAACACAGGCCGCCGGTTCTGCTGAGGTGACCTCATCCAATTCTATCTGTAATGATGACTCAATGGAGTCTATATTCTGGTGCGCAGAAGCACTTGCTTTCTGTTCGAGAATGGGCCATATCCTTGCATCTAAGGGATTTAGATGTTGAACATATGGTCTAAACTACTTTTCCATAGAACTTAATTTTAGATATTGTATTAATATGTTGATCATTGCAAATTTAGACCAATGCACTGAGGCTTAACCTAGTTGGAAAGTCCATATTTGGCGGTTGAAGTTAGAATAATGCGATGACAATAGGAAACTCTTGACAATGTCATTAACAAACAAGTCACTGTTGAATTCGATCCACTTTTAATGAAGATGAGGAGTTTTACCCGCTGAGCAGACTTCCGCAAAAACTATCATCGACTGTGGAAAGTTGGAGTGACCTAAGAATTCATTATTAACAGACGATTGGAAGTTTCTGATTTGAAAAACTGATGCAATAATGGACATGTTTGCGAAACTACAATTTTCGATCGCAAACTGCAGGCTGCCATTCTTGTTCAAATACTCTTCAAATTTTAATGATTTCGCTTCCAAAATTAGATTAATGAAAAATGAAAAATCTTATTTATTAAAGATTAGGAGTAGTTTCCGGGTATTCTGAGAGTTTTGCGATCGCTCCACTGTGAAAACATCTCATTTGAAAAGATTACATGATGTGAGAACCAATCTGGCTCTTTGAAGGTGTTTATGCATCATAAACGCCTCAATCATATATGCGTTTCTGATGCGGTAGGGTGAAGTTTCAGTTCATTCTTGATAATGTACTTTATTTTCCCATAAAAGATAATTTACTGTTAGGCCATCTGGAATACAGAGCGCTGTGAATTTTACTCTCTCCTTGAAACGTTTGCAGATACGGTGAACACTTGTGGTTCTCATATTAACAATCGATGCAATCTCTTTAAATATCTTTTCTACATGACTTAGTTTGACTTTAATGTGATAATGGATGAAAAGACGGATTTCATGAAATAAATAGCAAGAAAACAACAAGTGAACCTCTGGAAAGTAGTGCACAATTAATGCATCAAAACACAAGTTTCGAAAATTCCCAAATACCATAGAAATTTGATGAAGCAAATCTCAATACTTATTACACATCCTGCATTATATAATAGCGAATTTTACTTTTAACTTTAATAAAATTATCATTATCATCACAATATTTTAAGATATACATATTTAATACACAATTATATTATTAAAGTTGTGAAAGTCAACGCTTTTAATAATCATAAGAAGCAACTATTCATGTTGTAAAATATAATCTGTGATAATCCTACCTTACTGACTTCTGCTTCATGACCTTTAAAAATAAAAGATGGTTTAGAAAAGTCTTTAACATCCCAAAGTCTAACAGTGTTGTCGGCACCAGCAGACGCTATCTGCCGCCCTACATTATCAAACACTACATCCAGTACTTCATCTGTGTGGCCTGTCAATGTGTGCAAATCTCGAGCCCCCATCCTTAAATCCCAAATCTGAAAGCGTTTGTTAAAGGGTTGAATTGTTAATTAAATTGCCTTAATAGATTTATCCATTGAAGCAGTTGCAACATAAGTACCATCGAAATTAAAAACTGCAGCTGATATTTCGGCATCATGACCGATTAACTGACTTACGCGGCGTCCATTATGCACATCCCATAATATTACCGTATGATCAAAAGATCCTGTAATCAAATTTTTTCCATTATTGGCTTGACCGAATTGCAAGGAAATGACTTCAGCGGTGTGCCCTTGTAAGTTACTTACACATTTTCCAGATTCTACATCCCATAGCATCGCAAGCGTATCCATCCCACCTGATATTAAATGGCATTTTAACAAAGATATTTTGTAAGAACACTAATTTTACAATCAAAATGGATTTATTTTAATTAATCTCTACATAGAATTTTAGAAAATATAAGTTTCAATATATGTTTAAACGTCGTTAAATATTGTAAATTACTTCTCGCTCGATAGGTATTTAAATATAGAAAGTTACTTAGAAGAACCAAAAGTAAAAAATAATGATACAGATGTAGGAGGTGCAAAGCATATGATGTAAAAGAATACTTATAATTTAGTCTACCTCTAAATATTTACTTTCTTTTTAATAATTTTTAAGGTTGTTTATTTGATTCCTAGTAAAAACTGTTAAAAGTGGTTAGGTGCACCAAGAACTATTAAAATTTTTGTTAAAGTAAACACTGATAATCAAAAAGCTCAAAATAATCAATGTTTTATGGAAAATACATTAAACGGATTTTGTACGAACAATCTGAATCTTTTCGGATTTATTTATAAGGACATCAACAGAAATTATATACATTTTTATTCAAGTATAAAATAATATTTTATTATATGTTTATGCACCCATATAATCAATATTACAATTAAAGAGGGTACAGAAAGTCGTAAATCAAGGTAGTTTTTCCTTGCCTTCATCTCCTTTTGCAAACAAATGATCTTTCTTTCTTGTTATCTTGATGCAAAACACGAAGATTAATTGAAAAATATCTACTTATAAATTATAAGTAGTTTATATTAATTTTTTATTGTTTTATTTGAAATTATTTTTTTCTT
>MQRK01119459.1:0-16673 GCA_001938485.1 Girardia tigrina
AATTAATTGCGATATTTTTTACATTATTAGAAAAACTTTTGATTTTAAATATTTACTTATTTCAAAAATTATTTATTCAAAAATTTAAAGGATTATTTTTCACATGAGTCCTTCACAATGTAAATCGTTCGTATCATTCGAATTAACTTATAAAAGTGAAAGCAAATTACACAGTTCATGATTAAAACTAGTGTATTTTGTACAAGTCCGTTATATAGCAGAATATTTTCCGATAATTTTCGCATCAACCTCTTTTGCGAAATAAAATTAATCTTTTTTCTATAACTTTTCGAAAGTCAGATTTTTCTTTCTTTTCATTGTGAAATACTTTATTTCTGTCGGGTTGTTACCATTGAGACATGATTAATATACCAAACATGGCCTTTGTTTCTTTTTTATTACGATGTACGAAAACTTTTTTTTATTAAAGAAAAGCTAAAAAAAATATAATCATCAACGCAAATCACATGCAGGAACGACTATTTACAAATATAACCTAATCAAATAAAGGCTTTGCACAGGCACAAAAGAAAGATAACATCAAAGATGTTCTAATCACACGGAATTTGGGTATCACAGAGAGGAATCTTCAGATGTCCGTTTTGCGGATTGGGTGAAGTTCACGTTCACAGCCAAAGGCTTGCAAAATTATGGGACCGCTACCCATGACTGGTCGTTTCTCACTGGATTGCCGAAACGTGCGGAAGCAAAAGGCTAACTATCGCAGGGGGACTATCAGGAGGGTTAACTACTTATTTCGTTTTGGTGGACCATTTTAAGAGCCTACAGGCTCAATACCATTGTCGGAGATTTAATAGATGGGAGACCCAATCAAATATACGAAATTAGAAAATATACATTGAAAGTTAAATTAATTGTTCTAACAACTTTATTTTTAGTTCACTGAAACGTTTATTTTTTTGAGAATACAAAGAAAAGTAAAACAGTTGCTACTTAAAAAATATGAGTTAATGTCCTAGTGGATTATAAATTGACAAATGGGGATTCGTTTCCGTAAAATGATTTTAACAAACATTTACTTAAATTACACTCTTTTTCTGTTTTTTGTTATCGGATTTTAGAATTGTTAAAAATTTCGGTAAAATATTATTTTATTCTATGATAAATGATAATTAATGATCTTTATCTTACAAGCGTTTTATAAAATAAAATATAATAATTATATATTTCATTTATTATTGTCATTCGATATTAAGTTTATAATTATTGATAATAATTATATTATTGGTTGTCAAATAATTATATTGAACTCTTTATTTATTTTAAACATTACGTTTCCTAAAAAATCGGTTTAATTTGGTTGATTCTTTCATGAATATAATAAAAAAAATTTAATAATAAACAATGAATATTTTAATATGATTTAATTAAATAATTTTCAAATAGTAATTTTTTAAAAAAAATCGACTTTAATTCTATATAATTATAACAAAATATTTTGGAAGCAAATTTATGAGTTTTGAAAATGACAAATGAATTTCTTATTTAATTTTATTGTTTATTCAAAAAATATAAACATTGTAGTGAACTTAAAGTTTAGCATGATAATTAAAAATAAAAAAATAGGATAAATAATTTTACTGTCGATGTTAACAAAATTAAGTCACAATTATCTTAGCTAAAAAAATAAAATAATAGTGATTATTTGCACTAGTATTATAAACTTTATATTTATTAATAAATATTCATTAAAATATTTGTTTTGACAAAAGATAATTAATTATTTTAGGGTTATTTAGATTTAATAAATACATAAGGTTTCTTTTTTATGTGGATTATTTTTATGCGATTTTGAAGTTGTTAGGTTTGTATTTTATCTAAAACTTTCTTCGACAAACATACATATAAGCTTGTTTAGGAAGCCTGCGTATAATTAGTCCCCCACAATTGTGGAATTCTCAAAGCTCACTCCATTTGTTCCACTGACACTTAGCGTTTATGTATGTAACGGTCAAACAGATGTACCTTAACTCTTCAAATCCAGATGTCAGTGAGTTGTTTTAAGAGTAAACGTTTGCAATTCGGGGATTCCCCTAGTACATGATACTTACCATGCATAAGTCACTCTTACATCATTCTGAGTTTCACATTTAAAGATATTCGTTATAAAACCATTTTTGTCAATTCTTTTGATTTGTGACTCCTCTAAAGCAAATTTTAAAATATTGTCTTTTTCTGTTTTGCTATTTTTAATACAAACGATATATATTTTTGACGATAAAGATTGATATATCATCACATACGATTGTTTATATTATATGAAAAATATTTTGAATGTATTTAATGATCATTTTGTAGAAGAAAAAGAGTAAACGAATTTGACTTTTTTGATTAAAGAGATTACAATTAAAAAATGAACAACCCAAAAAATCTTTAAAATTAAAGGGGCTCAGCACAACGAATCCGAGCTCCTGATTCTTATGCAACCCTCAATTACCACTGCCGTGGAAAACCTAGAGATCGGACGGAAAAAATTATTGTTTCAGAACAATATTCTAATATGAAATAAAACACTTGTAAACCGATCTAAGATTTAGATGAAGCTAAATTATCAATAATCTAACTCAAAATTAAAAATAGGTTTAGTTATTCTTTATTTACAGGAGCGATCTTTAACGTTGATCAGGATCTTAGTACTTGACTTGGCTTATTTTTGACCTACTTCATTCCTAGAAAAAGTAATTATGAATTCTTCTATCATTATTACCATTTCATTGTAACTAAACATTTTCCTTTATTCACGCATGTATTTCCTTCCGAAAGAGTTATTTGTTACCAACAGAGATGCCTTATACACGACATCAGCGATCGGCAAACTTTTTGCTGGTCGGAGCCAAATTTTACTATTTGTTAAAAAAAAATCTAATTAGAATTATGTCATTTACGACACAATAAATGATATTTTCTAATAGAATAATAATAAAAAAGTAAAATAGTAAAATATGTTTGTTTGTGCAGAAAAAAAATAATCAGATTCAAACCTTATAAATTTCATACACAATTCTCAGTTAGTCTCTGTGAGCCATGTAAGATGGTTAACAATTGCACATTGAATATTTAGACTTTATATTAGTAGTAGTCGACCATTTAATAATTTATAAAGAATAAAGAGTTTTATTTAAAAATTTTTAGCTCTAGCATTATTTAAATTTAAAAGCAAATGACAATGTCACAATTGATTACAAACCTTTTTATCCATGTTAAATTCATTTAAGAGCTTTAGAACAATAGATGAAGAAATAAATAATCATGTTCTTGATAACAATAACTATAACTGGGTATGTAACTAAGTACTCATTTTTTACTCATTTTTTTAATGAAATAAAAGAGTATTTTATTTTGAATGAACTTTAATCTATGATGATTTTTCTATTTTGTTTGATGACCTTTTTTCATCTCTCTAACAACTTGAAAATTTCACTTTCACAGAGAGTATCATAGTTTTCGGCCAAACACTGAGTTAAGTTAGATTTTATAGCTTCATCATCATTAAATGTTCTACCACGAAGGAATTTGTCCAGGGGTCGAAATAAGTAGCAATCCAATAGCACGAAATCAGGGCGATATGGTGGGTGCAACACCAATTCCTGGCCAGCATCCATCAATTTTCGCCGAATGACCAAAGATGTGTGAGGCCTAGATTTATCCGGGTAAAAAATGACGCCTTTACGATTGATCAATTTTGGTCGCTTTTCCTTGACTGCCGCATTCAATTTTTCTAGTTGCCGCAGGTAGATCTAAAAAAACGTCAACTTTTGCCACAACAGTAGAGGAAAGATCCCAGCGTTTACCCATGACTTCGAATGATGTCTTTGTATTCAACAGGATACTAAAAAAATAATATGTAAGAAGAAATTGATTAATCTATTATTATCACATAATTAACTTATTTTCCAGCCTGACAGCAACAGATCACTTTTAATTGTGATAAATAATATTTTTATTATGAAAATGATACAGAACATATTTTAAAACATAAATATTTGATTTAGAATATTATGATTTACTTGAAAAAATCAAAGTATGAGAAAATACGGATGTTACAATAAAAAGCATGAAATTATCAAGTGGTTATAATAATGTGTGCCCTACTGTACGAATTAATGTTTTAGTTCCTTAAAAGCAGCGCGAAATACACCGGACCTTTCTTAAATCACCAAATAGACAGAAAAAACTTCTTTTAATGGATTTTAGCTTTTGAAGTGGTTTGCAATAACTCATTACGACAATGGTTTTGATTTTAGCCTCATTAAGATCAACCACTCAACTTGAACGTTGATCATCATTAAGAGAAATTTTGGCATTGCCTTTCTTTAAGGGTTTCTCTATCATACATATAACGTCATTTTGTAGAAGCTTGAAATGCATGTTTTCTTTAAGGAAATAATTAAGCAAAATATGACAAAAATGTTTATTTTTTGCACCGAAATTTGCTAGATTCTGGATCACTAAAAGTGTTCATAACACAAAAATTTTATTTTTGAAATATTTTTAACAACAATTTTTACAATGAAGCATTTTTAAATCTTTAAAATTATAAAATCTTTTATTAAAATATCTTTAAAATGTTTAAAGCTTTACATTTTTAAGATTCAAAAATTTACGAGCTCGCAAAAATTATAATTTTCCTTCTTTTTTTTAGATTTTTGAATTTTTCAACATTCCGTATTATTTGTTTACCATTTTTATCTTTTAGTCTATAACTCCTATCATGAATCTTTTCTATAATTTCATATGGTCCCTCAAATTTGTCTTCTCCTTTCTTTCTTATCGCCTTCTGTATTACGATCATTGAATTACGATCACCTTGAATACTATTCGTGTCTCCATTTCTTCTAGGTTGTTCTCTTCTTTTATTTTTTTTCTTTTATTTTCCTGGTCGTTTTTACTGTCATCATACCACTGTGTTCTATCTATTTTCTTACGGAATACAACTTCCGTGTGGCTGCACTTTTTCGTTTTTGTTTTATTGCATATATTGCAAAGTCTTCCTACAGTAAATGTCTCCCCAATTTGTTGCATTTCTTTCTTCTAAACTTGCCTGAATGAATTTTTGTATGGTTCGGAATTATTTCTAGATTATTTTATTTGTATTATGATGATAAAATCAATTTAAAGCCTCTTGCTTCTTATATATATTTTTAACCTTTTGTGCCTCAAAACTCTTGCAGAAATCAAGATGTATCTCCTTTGGTTTTCCAAAATTGAGTATCCATTTGGTAATTTCGTTTGTACAATTGTTTTTTGATTACCATCAAACTCACATATTTACTGAAATGATCCCAAAATGTATCTTTTTTTTACTATCTCATTCCGTGGTCCACAGATATCTATTAAAACCTTGTCAAATGCTTCTGACGCTGTTAATTTTAAGTTTTTGCCCTTTGTCTTCGTAGTCATTGTTTTTGCCAGTTGGCACTCTATGGATGCTCCTACTACCTCTTTTACTGTTTTCCTTTCTTTCCCCATGTTGAACTTGTCCTTCAGATATTCATACACATTTTCAGCTCCTATTTGATAAAGCAATCTATTTGTCTGTATGATTAAATCGTTACGTTTTTCTTTGGATTTGTTTTCTGACCAGCTGTAGCTTGGCTTCTCGTAGTTACTTCTAACAATCCTGTCTTCTTCTTTCTCTTTTTAGCTTCTTCGTATTTCATTTGACACTGGGTGTATGTATTGTTGTGCAGTTCTCGTTTGTTTTATTTTATTTCGATTTCCAAACTATTTATACGACGCGCGATTTAAATTATTAACAAACCTTAAAACAAAAGAATTTAAGATGACCACAAAGATATCAATAACCTTCAATTTTAAAATTGGAGGATATATTTAGGAATTTGGATAGGGAATTAAATTACTAGAAAGGAATATTACATAAAATTGTGGATGCCATGTTATGGAAGGATTGTATGACATATGCGCAGTGCCACTTAATACATACGAATGCTGAATCAAATAAACCACGAACTAGGATGCTGGCGTTAAAAGTTGAAAGATCTCAATTTTTATTGCAACAGAACAATGAAAAAAATCAAAGAAATATGTGCTAAATTAGTCGAAGGCCATGCATTCAAATTTAAAATCAATATTATATACAGACATGAACGACATTGGTTGTGTAAGTGTCTCCTGACTCTTCGACATTGAAAAAATTCAATGAAGTAAAAATAATTTATTGAATTAAACTTTTTGAATTTCACACGTGATTTACTGTTTATTTTTACAGCAGTTTTCATCCAAAAAGTTTCATCCCACTTTAATTCCTAACTGTCTCTAATTTTATTAATGCATCAAAAGTTGTAAACCTTTTCCCCTAACATAATAATTATGCATATGAATAGTAAACTGATACTTGTAATGACGACTTGAAAAATATTCAAAAGTATATACTTATTCAAATAAATTGCTGTAATAATAAAAGATGAAAAATTGAAA
Organism: Girardia tigrina; assembly: GCA_001938485.1. Classification (NCBI taxonomy): domain Eukaryota; kingdom Metazoa; phylum Platyhelminthes; order Tricladida; family Dugesiidae; genus Girardia; species Girardia tigrina. The sequence continues at coordinate 6,460 of MQRK01119459.1, forward strand.
AAAATATATTAAATTATTTATCAAAGCCCTTATTCTTTTCAAAACTGAATTTTAAAGCAATCATATTAAAAAAATACAAAAAGATAGACAGTTAAATAAGATTTTTATAAATCAGTTGGAAGACAGTAAAATTTTAATATGTTGACGTTAACTTTAAAATATTACGCGAAATCAACTTTTATTTAATAAAATCTATATTTAATATGTAATAAATACGACAAAAATAGACAGATTCAGGAAGTTGATGGTTAGAAAGTTTTTTTAATAAATATTAGTTTTTTTTAACTTCTACTAAATATAATCGTAAAAGTCTTCGTTAAATTTACTTAATTTCGTATTTAGTAGCTAAAAAGCTCTCTTGAGCAAAATTCAGTGAACAAAATAATTATAGTACTAAATGTAGATTTCAAAAGTAACATGTTACTAATAATAATAATAATAATAATAATTATTATTATTATTATTATTATTATTATTGGATTGGATACTAATTTAATTCATAATACCAAAATATATGAATATAACAATTTCCCACTATTTTAAACAAATTTTCTGAGGAACCTGTGTATCTTTTGCACAAATCAATTATAAATAAATATAAAATATAAATACAGATATTTAATTTTATACATGTAAAATAAATTTTTAAATCGACTTTATTAAAATTGACAGTTATAATAAATTAAAAATAAATTTATACATTACATATTTTTAGACAATAATAATTCAATATCAATCATCCATATTGGTAGGAGAGACACATTTCCAAATCAACATACAACATTCAAACACAAAACATCAAACATTTAAAATATTCCTCACACCCTACAATTATTATAAAAGTATCTAGAGAAACTGGTGTATTAGATATAAACTTTTTTATGTAATGAAAGGTATATATTAAGAACAGTAATATGTTTTCCGACATTTTTATTAACATTAAAAATAGAATGTTTTTCAGGACAATCATTCAGCAAACTCTCTTATGTTGCTGAAACAATGCACGTATAGTAAAATAAACAGACTATTCTGTGAATAAACAGAATATTGATGAAGCAAGGTCTTGGAAAACGGAATATTTTGTGTCATGCTTGTTAAGTATTAAAATAGATAAGTGTTAAAGAAAGTTATATTATCTATGGTCAAAAGACGTATAGTATTCTATGAATACAATTCAAGATTGGGTGTGACTGAGATTAGAAGAGTTTGAAACTCTGAGATCTCCACAGAAAATTACAGAATCAGCGGCTGTAAAAAGCAATTGATGAGATAGCACATTACTCGCGATGTGCTCTAAATATTCAATGATCCGACAGATTTTGCAAAATACATGGAAAGTCTAAATGAAAGAGCGCTTCTCGACAATGATGAGGAATTTAAACACCTGATCAAAGGAACAATATCTGAGCGACTGAAAGAGGTAGTCGAGCACGAGAAAGGATATGCAAAAATGCTTCAACTGTGTATAAAAATATTAGCTTGCACATTCCATTCTTGCTTTAAAGAATTTGCTGAGCAGAAAGTAATCCCAGGACCCATTAAGGATGTGCATCTGACCAAGGTGCGACGATACAGAGAGGTGGTGGTTCATTTATTTGTCCGATAGAGAACTGTCACAAAAGTAATAAAACTAATGGATGACCACAACGATATTAATTAATTGATCCTGGAATCCAAGGTAAGGGTCCTACGAACATCCAAGTAGTACAAAGAGTAGAAATAGAAAGATGTATTGTACTTTTGAATTTAAACGCTGAACATGAAAGACCAGTGTATGTCAGTGTAACTGATTAGGACTGTCCAAAAATAATCCATATTGTTGCGCTGAGTTTTTGGTTGGATAATACAACGGATAAAGGAGTGTTTCATTGCCGATTTCCCCGTTGCACTAAGTGCGTTTATACAGCCAAAAGTCTTCAGAATCACGGAACAAAGGAACATGACTGATCATTTCTCAGAGAGAAGCAGAAGCGTGTTCATACATTAAAAGATCTCACTCTTTCATCCAAAGCCGTGAAACGATCAAAAAACTTTGTATTTGTCAAATGGTTTTTACCCGTCACAGTTAGGAGAGGCTTATATGCTTATTATCTCACAAAAAAACTTCATTTGTACATTTGAAACTTATATACCAATCCCTTACAAAAGAAAAATTAAACTTGCATTAAATATGAGCAGCTATTAATTATTCAAACTATCCTACTGAAATTATATTATTAAAGATCTGTGGTTGGGTCAATCTTTAGGCCGAATTACTTTGTCGATTAATATATTAGTAAGATCATTATCCTATTTTTTTCATAAGTTTCCTAGACTTTATATTCGTTGTAATTAATTTACTTTTCTGTTCGTTATTGATTTTTAATATATATGTTGTATTACGAGAACATTTATTAATAGAAAAAGACCCGTCATGTATGACGGGTGAGCTGAATTTTCGACTTTGAAAGTTTCTGTTTTAATTTTTAAATCGTAATTATTATAGTTTATTATTTATTGTCTCGAATTCTGTGTTGATTTAACAGTCAGTCAGTTAAATCGGCTCCCGGAGCCTTTCGGGAAAGGCGCTGTACAGACAGAACCTTCTCGATGCGGTCTGTGCAGAGTTATCTCAACTTTACGCGGATTCACTCACTGTTCCTTGACTATTTCACATTTTATCATCATGTATATGTTCATAGTAAAATTTTAGCTTGACCGACAAACCGTGAATCAGATGATAACGAAATTTCTCAAATTTAAGCTTAATTGATTTTTAGAAATATAATTAGTATATAAGTGATAAAAATTGTCATTATTCGAAATCGATGTTAATTTAACCATTTAAGGACTTTTACGGTTTTCAATTGATTTCATCGGCTTCCGGTCGTTTTTCGTCATAGGCCCTGTACTGACAAAATTATATTAATGTGGGCTATCCAGATTGACCGCGTTCGTATATGGATTCACTCTGGTTCCTCCACAATTTCACATTTAAAAGCGTGACTGACAAACAAATAAAGAAACAGACAAACAAACTAACTAACAAAGAAAAAAACTATCAAACAAAAACACTTTTTAGACAAATAATATATAATTATTACATTTTATATTATATAATTTGGATCACTATCTCAATATCACACATCGACTTCGTTCTTGATTGAGAAAATAATAGAGAATTTTAAAATTATTTTTAATAGAACAAAAATTTACAATTACATTTTATTATTTTAATTTAAAGATAAATATTTTTTAAATTTCATTTCACTTCAAAAACTATATAAAAACTATATAATAATAAATCAAGATTATAAATTTTCTTTGCATAATCTGGATCATAAATAACACAAAATATCAATTGATTCTCTTGGTAGAAGAGACACAGTTCCAAAAACATTATACAAAATATTCCCCGTTTATTGAATTATGCTAAACGTATTATATATATTTTTAAAAGTTTCAACAGTTTCATACACTATGAAAATAAATAAAAACCAATAAACACATCTAATTATTAAAAATTTTCTTTGCATAAAAATGTTTAGTTCAAACTTTAAGAACCTCTAAACTAGGTAAATTAGATAAATGTTTTATGTTATTTAATGATAATCTTTATAAAAGTACTGTTATAAAAATGAATAAATAAAATGTATCCCTATATCAAACAAAAAAAGTAAAAATTGATAACGTAAAGACCATATTAAATAAAAAAAATTAAAATTAATTTATTTGTTAAAGAAACTTTTAAAAAATACTTTGTAATTGTTTATTTATGGTTATTTAATAAAAATTTCAATAAAATCAAATTTTTATTCATTTATTAATATTATTTACTTTTATAAAAAAATATTTTAATCAATATATTTCTAAATATTTCAATTATGCAAATATTTAAAATGACTTTTAAAAATATTTTCTATCATTTCCTATCAATGAGAGTAAAACAAACTGAGGAAAGATATTTAAATTAGGAATGTTTTGTTTGTCTTTTAAGAACGGCAAAATAAATATGTATGCTTTTAGAATTTTTCATTTTTTAAAAAAATTTTAAAAATTTATTTTTTGTATCCTCTAAAATACACATGTTTACATATTTACTTTACAATACATGTTTATAGACATTTTCAAGTATATATATAATATTTATTAAGAAATAAATTATGTAATAAAATTTAAGTCGTTTAACTATTATATTTTTATATTTTTTAGGATGAACCTAATTAAATAAATATAAAAATATTAATTAAAAATCTGAAAAACATTCACTAAAAACAAAATTATTAAATAAAATAAATGTAAGAATAAAATATTTAATTATTTCAAAAAGTTGTAAAATAATAACATTATATTAATTAAGAATTGATGAAAACTGAAAAAAAGTGAGTTTCTGAGTTTTATATTTACAAAAAAAACAGTTTTTAATTTTAGAATGTTAAAGTAGTATTTAATGATTTGAAGAAAAACCGAAACTAAAAGAATAAATATTATTAAGAAAATATATTAATAAAATTGAACAAAAGTTTTTTTTGTATTTCTACATATATTTTATTTATTTATTTATACTTTTTAACCAATTTATTTAATTAGTTTATTTTATTTATTTACTTAATTTTCCTTTCGCTGACAAAATTAAAAAAAACTAAAAGCCAGAAATTAAAAAAATAAAAAAAAAGAATTAAGAAAAATTAAATCTTAAAACATAATTTATAGTTTTGTTTCATAATATTTTAATCTAAATTTTTAAATGAATTATCAAAATATAATTGAAATAAATGATAATTTGAAAGTAGTTAATTTTTGAAAATAATAATTTGAGCTTTAGATAAATTTTAATATTTTTATTGATTTAAAACTGAAAGACTTTTTTGTTCTAAAGTAAAATACGTTAATAGTTCAAGTAAATATTTTTTAAAATAAATAAGATTAAAGTAAAATAGAATTAAATATTATTTTAAATTTTAGTTTTTAAGAAATCTCTCAGAATTTAACCTAAGATATCAGAAAACGGATTATTAAAAGGAAATTGAAAACGAATTTTTAAAAGAAAGTTACTGATACGTCTCAATTAATGATAATCTAAATGAAACATCATCCTTATGTCATTTAAAAACTTTTTACAAACTTCTATAGTGGATTTCAAAGATTAATTTTTGAATCCAAAGATTTTATATATAACGATTCACATTTCATTCTCTTGAAATAATTCTTAAATTGAATGTACAGAATTAAAATTTGTTTTGTATGCAAAGTTTTCTGTACCCAGAAATATTACTTTTACTTTCATTACGACTGTGTTCCAGGATTACCTTTCAGAGATGACACAAAAGCCGCATAATATTACACCTTTATTTTACAATTATCATTTGGTTTTAAAAAATATATATACAATAACTCATATTGTAATCATATAACTGATTATTGTTATTTAACTTAAGAAACATGTTCAAAGTCCAAGTTATAAAATCAAATGCCTAGTATTAATTTTGCTTTTACGGAAATAAATTTATTTTTGTTATCACAGGAAAGAAAACTTGATTGAATGAATCAACTTAGCCAGAAAGAAATCAAAGAGCTTAGTTCCATCGGCTGCAGTGATATAGACATACAACGTAACTATTATTATTATTTTTAATAATATTTTAATGAAAATCATTTTATGATTTGTTTTTTTGTTTGAATTAATTGTTGCTCGCTGTAGTATTCATAATTTTGGAAGACAATTGTAAAACCTTTATTTATCGTTAATTTAAAATAAATAAATGACAAAATAAAGTAGCACAATAAATAAAATAATAAAAATTAAAAAATAATGATGTCAAAAAACACCCTCACTTAAAATCTTAAATTTTATAATATATATATATATCAGTAATGCAAACATAATTTAATACAAATACGTATATACCACACAACAGTGCTCGACAATTGAACAATTGATACAAGCTAAGTTTAACGAATTTCGTTGAGAGTCCTTTGATCATCCTCTATACTCAACTTACTTGTCTTCATCCGAATTTTATCATTTGGATCACTTTAACATTTCATGAAGAAAATAAAAGATTTCGAAACATTGAGTATTTGTATCTAGAATTGACAGGTTTCTTCGAATAAATGGACCTTATAGTTTGGCTCTGAGGTATTCATTTGATGCTAGAGAAATTCCAAAAATGAATTGATTTTTAACAGATAATTCAAGTTAGTTAAACATCAAATAAGTAAACTCAATCAATATAAAATGTGTTAGTTAAAATATATAATTTTTAAACTTAATTTGAAGAGTAAAATGTCTTCCTTCTGAAAAGAATTTTTGTATAACGATAAATTAATTAGATATTGTTTTTTTAGTAGACTATGAAAAGATTTTTAAAACATTTCAATCTACATTGGATCATTTTTTTATCTGTTCAATGTTATTCTTTTACAAATTTTTGTTGTGATAAAGACTTCTAAGAAGTTTTAGAATTCAGAATAAATGAGGATATATGTGATTTATACCATGATAATATCTAAAAAAATAGAAAAAAGCGATCTTAAATAGAAAACGACAAGATCTTATGGACTTCAACGACAGCAACGATAGTGAAAAATATGTTTAAGAGTAATTATTTGTATATGGAGGATCAAGAAAGAGATTAGGAAAATAAAAAAAGTCAGCTCCACAGAAGTCATTATAGTAGCAATTAAAAATTTACAAATTATACTTTGAAATAATTCCAAACCTATTCAGGTCATGTTATTAGATTGCTTTGACTATAAATGGTTTCACTCTAAAATTTAAAAAGTATTAATATCAGGACAAAAATGAATGAAATACTGAAAATGTAAGACCGAGTGAAAAGTAAAGCACATACCTATTAACAACATCACAATTTGAATGCAAACATTTATTTACAACACAAACAGATTCTTCACAACAATTTTCAGTGGTCATCTTTCTTTGATTAATATAGTTTTTGATTAAATATTTAAATATGAAAAAAATCAATGAATGGGAAATTTTTTAATATTAACTTCAAATTTCTCATAATTCAATTGGATAAAAATGCATTACCTATTTTTTAAATAAACATTAATTTTTAAAATATATTTAATTTAATAAGTTAAAATCGTTTACTAAAAATATTATTAAAATTCATAATTATAAAACTTTAATTAATTAAAACTTAAAATTAATATCATTAAATTAATTTCATTAGATTCAAATAATTAATCAAATAACATATCAATCACATCTGAGTAAGAGAGTCACAAATCTAAACAGCATACAAACAACAAACTTACAACATTCCAAAATTTCCATCACAATGCCCACTATATATATTTATTTATATTAAAGAAAATATTTATTATATATTTCCTATTTTTGGTCTTACTTTAATGTAGACCTAATATTAACTACAATAAAAAAATAAAAGGAAATCATTGATTTCAAATCAATAAGTTAATTAATTATCCTGAATCTACAATAATTTTAATCATTGGTCATTTCTGAATCAAGACTATTATTTTCCATTCTTTTTATAAGCTTACTTTCTCTCTCTCTATATATATATATATGGCATTTAGAAACATATTTTTGAAGGCCTTTAACTCAATCAATTTTCTTCAAACTTTGCACACTTACTCATTCTCGATGACAATAAATGAATATGTTTAAATGAAAATTGTTTATATTATGAAAATTAATTAATATTATTTTTTTATTGTTTTTTAATTAAAATTTTTTAAATGTTAATGTTTTTTAAATTTTAAAAACTTTGTTGGCAAACTAGAGTTCTGTCTGTATAAAGAAATGATATATAATTTTTTTTAATTTTCTAGTTAAGTTTAGTTGGACCACAGAAATTAACATTTCCTATTAATTGTCATTTACTTGTGGGATAGACATCAATCCGCAGTATCAAATTCATCATTCCAATTTGAAGGAATCCTTGATTATCTCGGAACTTGTTCATACTTTTATTGGGTTGGTAAAAAGGTCATTGCGTTTTTCACTAAAATATTTATTATCAAAAAATGACATGGATGCACAAATACTTTTACACGATATACTGTCCATTATTTTCAATCACTTTCTTCCACCTTTCCGGTAGCTTTATTATTCCTGATTCATAAAAACCTTTGCCTTTGTCAGCAAAAAAGCCGTCTAGGAACGATTTGATGTCATCATCACTGGCGAATGTTTTTCTGTTTAAGGAATTCTGCAGTGAAATAAGATCTAAATAAGTGAAAATCTGATGGGGCCAAGTCTGGAGAATACGGTGGGTGCGGCAAAACCTCCCAACCCAGTGATAAGAGTTTCTAGCGAGTGGTCAAACTTGTATGCGGTCTTTCGTTATCATGCTGAATTACAACTCCTTTTCTATTTGCCAATGCAGGACGCTCCTGTTGAATTGAATGAGCCAATTTCTCCAGCTGACCACAATATCTGTCTAAATTGATGGTGTCATTCCTTGGAAGGAGTTCAAAAAATAAAATTCCTTTAAATCCCACCAGACGGAAATCATAACCTTCTTTTGGTGAATTTCTACTTTTGAGATCGTTTTGGCAGGCTCACCACGTTTTATCCATGATCGTCGGCGTTCCACATTGTTGTAAACAATCCATTTTTCGTCACCCGTAATCAAGTGCTTCAAAAATGATCACTTTGTTCTCGCTTCAAAAGGGAATCGCAAATGTCTATACGTTTCACCAAATGAATTTCTTTCAATTCATGTGGTAACCACATATCGAGTTTACTGACGAATCCAAGTTTCTTAAAATGACTTCCAACACTTGATTTTGATATTTCCAGAGTCTATACAACTTCCCTTGTCGTCATATGTGGCTTAGATTTGATCAGTGCTCTTATTTTGTCGCCATCAACTTCAACTGGTCAACCGGAGCGTTGTGCATCTTTCAGATGAAAATTTTCAGAACGAAATTTAGAAAACCAGTATTGACACTGTCGAAGTTTTAAGGAGTCACTACTATATACAAAACATATCTTCTTATGAGCTTGCACAACAGTTTTTCCTTTGCGAAAATAATGCAACAAAACATGACGAATATGCTCATTTTGATTTTCCATTTCGAATTGACGGTATAGTAATAAATTAAAACAAAATCACAAAAGACACATAAGAAGAAATATCCCGAATATATTTTCAAAAGTTGTTTAAAAATATTTATTTATATAATGTTGTTAATTGTCCAAAATTGACATTTACTTTCTTTCCCGGTTTTATTCCCAAATCCAAAATCATAAAGGGTTCTCATTAATAAGAATTATTTTCCAATCCATAATTTACAAATTTCAAATTTTGTGCTTCTTTCACAATTTAATTTGGAAGATTTAAACAACACACATTTATTATAAAATATACATTATATAAAAGTACAATTAATATATACACTGAGAGAGTCATAAAGACATTCGAACATCATTACACGAATTAAATCAACAACAAACTCTAGTTTACAAATCATCCTTACAAATATATACACATATTTACTGTATTTGTAATTAATACCACTTCAATACAATTATACAGCGTTATTAATAAAAGGTTTGTAGTATTAATTATCATTATTTATTTATTTTTTTCAGAATTATAAGGAATATAACTTAAGATTTTAAAATAATTGTAAAATCACTGAGTTCTATTTATATAACTTAAGTTCTTAATTATTAATGATGTCTGATGAAAAATTTCTTCTTTAATATTCGAGTTTATATTTATCTTTTGATAATTAACTTTTTAATTAGAAAAATATTATGTTTGTTCTATTCTAAAAAACAGATGAGATAATTCATTAATATATACTTATTAGGTGTATAAGTACGTTTTTACAATTTTCCTAAAGGTGGTATAGCTTGTGTAATAAACAATTTTTTACAAGAACCACTTTAGGGATTTAAAATTAAAATTTTCACGTAGTATATTTCTTCATAGTTAAATCATTACCTAAATGGTTAAATAAATTAAATAATTGTTAAAGAGAAAACATGATATTTTTTATCCCTTTTAAATGTATCGAATTTTATAGGAACATAATAGTATTTGTAGAAAGCAATTTTTTGTTTCATTAAAATAAAAAATAAGCTTGTCACAGTTTCTATGATTTTCAAGTAACCTAAAGTGCAGATGCGTTAATTCAACAGTTCGTAAAAGTTTATTTAACGATTCAAAAAAGACAATGTAAATGTCAGTGACAAAGAAAATTCAGGTCAACTAAAATGTTTGACGAGG
>MQRK01119485.1:0-10133 GCA_001938485.1 Girardia tigrina
TAAAAATAAAATCAGAAAATAATGAAAAATTTGTTCGAATAATTGTTTATTAACAAACATTAACTAAAAGTTATCAATTTAGAACGATGTCGAGTGACGAGAGTTTTGCTGAGAGTTGTCCAAAAGACAATTCTGATTGTAATGAAAATAAAAGTTCGAAAACCCATGTTGGTGTTCTTAATAACTTCATTATTAAATTATTTTTTATTTATTAATCGGAAACATAATCCTTTGCCATAAAAGATTTTTGAATTTGATAATCAATATAAATTTCAATTTAATTAAAACATTTAATTTAATAATTTATTTTACTTTGAACAAAAGAAGAACTTTATTTGATCGATATTTTTGGATTGTATTTTTATAAAGAGATCTAAAGATTGTTTTTTTAAAGAAACTCATTTAACCTAAATTATGTCTTAAAAACATTTAATTGAAAAACATAAAAAATTATTTGTTCTTTCAATTGTTTTATTTTGTCTTTTGTTTCAACTTCCAAATTGGAAAATAATTTACTGAATAAAATAAATAATTCAAACAAAAAATATGCCGTACATTATTATTTAAAATATAAAAACTTTTGATCATTTCAAATGATATTTTCTTTTTAATAGTAATTCTTTTTATGAAAAATGTTTTATAAAAAATATTAAAATATAAAAGAATACCCAGGGTACTGAAAGGAATATATTATAAAGAATGTCTATTTTTACTTTAATTTATTATCATGATTATTCACTAATAATTATTATTCATTTTTATTTCCCCAAGTATTCATCTTTATATTTCCATTGATTAAAAATTATGTTAATTAAATTATGTCATTTGTCTCTAGAAAATAAATCAGAATAAAAAGAATAATAAATCAAGACATTAAATTTCAATTGAATCTCAACTTTTTTTTGACAATTACTTTTAGTTTATAAGCAAAATTTTTCTGAATATCTATATCGAGAAAACAATGAAAGACTGTCACGCAAGAAATTAACAATTTAGCCACCTCCATAGCGCATTCGTTTGAAATGAAGTGCTACAGGAGAATGCTGAAGATCACATGGAAAGAAAAGAAGACAAATGACTTTGTTAGAGGAGAAATACTAGGTAAAAGACCGGAATCAATAGAAGAGATCATCAAGAGAAGGAAGCTGAGATTCTACGGTCATCAAATAAGAAAACAAGCACTATCAAAGATTATGATTGAGGGAAGAGTGGAAGGAGAAAGACCGGGAGGAAGACCAAAGAGGCAATGGATGGAGGATTTAAAAGAATAGACTGGACTGAATTTGAAATGTCTGAGAAAAGAAACTGCAAATAGAAAGATGTGGCGAAGGCTTGTTTATAATTGGGTGCACCCACGGCCCTACGGCTAAGGTCAAAAAAAAGAAGAAGAAGATAGTAGCATATGGTTAGTATAAAATAAAAGAAATTGCAGAGTCTCTGATAACAAAACCTGTAGTAAAATAATCAGGAAGCTTGAATAAGGTTATTGCTTTATCAATGCTAAAGATAAGCGATTTAAGACATTTTGTCAAAGAAATGAAGAATTTAATGAGGTTGATCAGTGTATATTTCATGTCATCTCATATAGAAATTCGGTAATTCAAATAGAAATCCGCCATGAAATTGAACAGGAAAGCAACATTAGAATTTCACAGCCAAACATTTTAAGAAAAATTATGAAAATGATATTCACTGGGAAAGACTTTCTTAAAATCCTCAATAGAGCGTAATACACCGAAAGATTGAACGACAGAGCTGTGTTTGGAAACAAAATCTGATATTCCTTGATGAAAATGATTTTAATCAACATACCAGAAGACGTTACGGGTGTTAGGAAGAATATGATTATGAATAAATGATTATTCAAATTTAATATCATTCAAATATATATTAATTTATTTAAAATTAATCCAATGTGGTTCCAATAATTTCATTATTAATTCTCGCATTGTTTGCGTATTTGTTTTAATTATCAAATATATTTTGGAAAACGAATTAATTGTGTAATTCTATACATCAACTAACAACGGGTATTCATTCGAAAATATGAACGCCGATATTACTGTTACTGTGAATAAAAATATAAACAAAAGTTTACTATGTTCAATAGGCGAACATGGAATGATCGGATATTATTATAGATCTGGACCTTTCAATTCAGATTACTTTTTCGAATTTATTTTTAATGTTTTGATGCCTATGTTTGAGCAAAACTCCAAGACAAAACGCATGACGGACAAAGCCTGGATTCTTAAAATGGAATATTTTATAAGATTCATTATATCAAAACAACATTAAATTAAAATCTAACTAAACGTTTAAAATATATCATAAACTAAAGATAAAACTGTTACATTAAAAAGGAATAAATTATAAAACTAAAAAAATATAAGTTATTGTAAAATAATTAAAGACAATAAATGTCATATAAAATTTACAATTCCAATTACAATATTAATAATATTGAAAAATTAATGTTTTACATAAAATTGAAGTAATAAAATTTCTAAACTAAATAGACTTGAGAACGTAGTTAAAAATAAGATTTTAGGAATATTTTAAGAGAGTTTAAAAAATTTTTACAAATTAAATACAATGTTTAAAATACAAATAAATCTCATATTAAATATTAATTTATAAAAATATTCGAAATGAGTTTTTAATAAAATATTACATTTTTAAAAAATACAAAATTAAAATAATTTATTAAAAACTCTTTTTGAATATTTTTTTATATTTTTGATTTTACATAACTTAATATTTAGTATCAAAAAATAGAAAAACAAAATTTTAAAAATAATAAAATTTACATTTAATTAAACTAAATATTTATATTTACAATTTATATTGATATTATTGGTTTATTCAAGAAAAATGAAAAATTGTTTTTCAGAAATTTACTCAAATAAAACTTGTTTAAATAATATGTTATCTTGTTGTTCTTAAATAAGTTTTAAAAATGTCTTAATTTGAGTTTTCATCGGAAAACAACCGCGAACCCAACGATTCTATTGACATATGCGTGAATTCTTAGACAAAGCCAAACTAGAAGAACTTTTCCTTGCCTTCATCTCTTTGATCTTTCTTTCTTGTTATCTTGTTGCAAATAAATAATTTGGTCATACTTCCGTACTGTCCATAGTCAGTAATATGACATGCTGTCTATATACACTAAAATCATTTGCAAACTCCATGGAAAATTAAAAGGATTTTTAAATTTGTTAATATGAAAATACTCAGCAATATTACTCTTTCCCTCTTTTTGACTGTGTTCTTGGACACGTTTGCAGAGTCCACGTGTAATGGGTGCAATGCCACATACATCGGAGAGACTGTCCGTCATCTCTGCAAACGAGTCCAAGAACACAGTCAAAAAAGGGGAAAGAGTGATATTACTGAGCATAAAAATCGTGTAAATGTAATATGGGCATAAATGATTTTAAGATTTTGTGCAAGCATTTTAAAAATTATTGGGAGAGAGTGTCATGCGAAGCATTGTTGATAAGATCATGTGATCCTAAAATCAATGTTCAAACAGCACTCTCAACTAATTTGTTAAGAATTTTCGATTAGACTTACGTAAGTGATTACATAATCATTCATTTCTTATATAAAAGCAATAAAAAAGAACATAATCAGTGATCTGATGATGACGGATAAACCGTCGAAATATATTATCCTAAAATATATTTTAAAATGGCGTTTATTTGTTTATAATAAAAAATTGCCATCTTTTTTCAAGTGTATTTATACTATAATTATAGTAGCTAATCAATGGTGATATAAAAATGAATACATGGGGATTATTATTATTATTATTATTATTATTATTAGTAGTAGTAGTAGTAGTAGTAGTTTTTCTGTATTTTTTCTGTATTTTTTATGGTTCCTAACTACAGTTGTAGGAATTGACTGATGTCATATTAATTTTGTATTGTTTCAATACAAGTATTTAAATTTTTTGTATGATGGTTTTTATTTGTGATTTTTATTGCGTAAATTGACATATATTTTTTATTTTTTTTTATTTTAATTGATAATGAGGATAGAGTTCCCCTATTGAAGGACGCAATTAAAACTCATATTATTATACAGATTTTTTAATTTTATATACTGAAAAATTATTTATTGTATTTATCAAATATTTTTACTTTATTCCAATTAAGTATTTAATATTTATTTTCATAATTTTCATCAATTTATTTCCTCTCAAATAATTGTATTTAAACTTCCGCTTTAAATATTTAAATAATTTTATTTAATTAATTTTATTTAATTTTCGAAATTTTAGTTCATTAATTTATCAGTTGTTTTTTTTATTTTAATTAATAAATTATTATTTTTAATCAATTGAATTTTTAACCCCTCGTGATTTTTTTGTTTCTTGGAGAAATTTTGCATATTTATTTTGTTTTATCTGTTTGATATTTTTTGAGCGTTCAGAAAAATTTGAGAAATTGAAGAAATTTTCTCTGTATATTTTTCATCGAATCTTTTTAGTAATTTAATATAATTTAATATCATTTTCACAAATTCAATATAAAATAGGCTTTCAAATTATTTTATATTCTTTTTAACTTTTATTTTACTTTTTTATAAATTTTAATTGACTATTTTGGTAGCCTCAGTTTCAACGGCCTCCACGACTGCTGCATCAACTCAAGCATGTAAGACTTAAATAAATTAATAAATTACCTCACCTTTATTTTAGCGGATCCTCCATTTTGTATTAATTTTCCTTGTGAATTTGCTCAGGTCAAACTTTTGTGTCCGATGAAATGCGGTACGTTTCCATTTTTGCGAAAGGAATTCATTTAACAAACTTCATCTAACCGTTTCGAGTTAAAGTACTTTACTGAAATAATTTATCATAAATAAACATTATACAATGGTTAAAATTTTTTTTATGATTGAAGTAAAGTATTTATAAAGTGACGGTCACAGAGGTTGTTTAAATGAATTTGTTGTTTAAATTACAATATTAATATTGTTTTTTGATTATATTTATTTATTTTATTTAATCAATTCAGGCACCACCTCCACTTCCATTTCTTCCGTAACACCAAAAAGTAAACTTCATCTGTTTTTAAAATTTTATAAATTTTACATCATTTTGTTAAATCTTAATAATTCGAATTTCTCTTATCCTTATCGAATAATTTCACATTTTAAAAATTTTCTTTATTTTACTTTGTCTATTTAACCCATCGCAACAAACCGCTGATCAAGGTCATTTTCGCAAAAAGCTATTAAGCCGGAGATTCGTCGATGTTTTTTTTCATTCTCTTTATTAGCTTACTTTCTATATATATATATATGTATATATGGAATTTAGAAACCTATTTTTGAAGGCTTTTTACTCCATCAAATTTCTCCTAACTTTGCACACTTACTCATTCTCGATGACAATAAATGACTATGTGAAAAATTGATCGAAAAAAACTTTTTAAGATCCAAAAATGAGAAAAAAACGGAAAATTCGGAGTTCTCGAACAATATTACTTGCAAGATATTTACTTATAAATTATAAGTAGTTTATATTAATTTTTAATTAAATTTTTTTAAATTTTAATAACTTTGTTTGCAAATTAGAGTTTTGTCTGCATAAAGAATGGATATAAAAAATTTAATTTTTTGATTTACTAGTTAACATCAAAATTGCTTGACAACTGTATTTATGAAATCAACGTTAATAAAAATATTTATTTTAATAATTTAATTTGTATTTATTGTCAAAATTAAATAGTGCTTTTTTCAAGAAATTATTTATTTTTATTAGTGTTGCAATGGGTTAATTTGATCCTTTTTCTAAAATGTTCAATAACATTTCCGAATACCTATCTATTCAAAAGCTTAATATAAGCTTTATATAGTTTTGCTGTATTTCTTTTGTCCGTAAAGTTGGTTCTCGACTGCTCTTTTTTCTTTTGCTCTCCAACTTTTGTGACTATTTTTTACAAATTATACACTTTTGTAATCACACCAACAGAAACTATCAGAGGTTTTTATATTAACCTATGTGAATTGCACTTTATCTTTATTAACAAAATCAATATGATTTTTCAAACATTTATTAACACTACAATCAGAATTGCTATGACAACAATTATTCAAAAGACTTTCGCTATTTGACATTTTCTCGATTAATATTTTTGTCTGAATTCATACTAATTTTTCAGTAAATGAAAAAGTTTTAATATCAATTATTAATTATAAAGATTCCAATTGGTTAAAATTAAATCTAAACATTTTTATAAAAAGAACCAATTAAATTAATATATTAAATTATAAATTACTTTAAAAATTAAATATTACATTCGAAAATTATTTTAAATCATTTTTCTTTAAAATTAAATTAAATTATTTTTAATTAGTAGGAATCAAAGAAAATACCAATCATCCATCTGTATAGGAGAGGCGCAATCCGAATCAACATACAATATGCACACTATCAACACACAATTCAAAACATTCCTCACAATCTTTATGTTACAACGACTTGACTAATTGGCAGGTCTAAATGTTTTCATGGATAACCATTATTTAGAGTTATATATAACAGAACGTTTTGATTGGAATAACAAAGAATACAAAATATATAAACATCAAATAAGAATAGAATAAGCAAAGAACATCGGAAAATTAACATTTTTATTTATATATCTCAAATATGAATAATAACTACAGTGTACTTATTACATATTTATTTTAATATTAAGTTTTGTCGAGTACAAGTTGGAAAATAAAAATCTAAATCTAAAGGCTTTCAAGCTACTGATAGGTTCACCTGTGGCTCTTAATGGACAAAAGAAATTCTTTAAATCTCAAAAAGAACTAAAAATGTTTCCCTATGACTTTTCTGCGCGTATTATGAATACGTAATACGGAAAAATAAATTTTGAATGAATTAGGACGAATGTGGATTCAACTGAAATCGAGAGGTACGTAAAAAAATAAAAATTCTTTGTCAAACAAAAATCTTTTTTATTTATTATGAGGTCTTTTAACTGACAAGTTGAAGAAATAAGTCGCAAAATATGCTCAATTTGTAATAACCAATTAATTTTGGCCTTCCAAAAGTGGTACAAATCTTCCTTGCTGCTCCGGGCCCATTTGTCCTTCACGAAATTTTAAAAGCATTACATGAAGGATGCTGATGATATCGAAATTCATTTAAAAATATGCTCAATTAAAATTTATGGATTAAAAAAGTCCTATAAATTAAAAACTATATTAAACTAATTATGATTAATAATAATTATTAATTATTATTAAACTAACTATATTGAACTAATTGAAAACTAAATCAATATTTTAAAAATATAAATTTGATTAAAATAATTATTATATTTTATATTAGTTAAAATAATTTGATTATATAACTGTATCAAAATAAAATGAGAGGAATATACCTTCAGTGGTACTCGGTTTAAGTCATCATCAATACTTTTTTAAACAAAAGCAGTAACTTATAGTCCGGAAAATACGGTAAAAATTCAATACCTAAAACTTGGAGGATTATAAAACAAGCATATTACAGGAAAGAAGGACAATCATATAGCAATACATATATTAAGAACATTTAAACAAGTCCCGTTTGAATTTTTATTACAATCACATTTAGAGTCATTAAGACTCTCAGAAAGTCTTTCATCTTTTGTCATCATTCTAATTGGTTTTCTTATTTATGTTTTTAATCACGATTATTCGAACAATTTTTCTAAATTATTTTTTAAAATATTTAACCTCTAAAAAATATTAATTAAAAAAATAATAATTTTTAAAATTTGTCAATAAATCCCAAAATAATAATAGTGTCATCAAATTATTAAAAATACATTTAATTTAAATTTTACTAAAAATTATTAAACTTAATTTTAATTAGTGAAATTAAAAATATGAACTTATAAAATGATTATTTTAATTATGTTCGAATAGTCAATCACTTTAAATTTAAATAAAAAAATACCAATTTCCATCTGGGTGAATGAATCACCATTCTAAATTCAACATACTTAAATCAACATACCGCATCACTACATTTACATATTCAGACAATTTAAAATATTCCTCACAACATACAAAACCTCTATAAGTTTATTTTGAATCTCCTTTTATATATTTACTCGTCAAGTATAAAAAGAGTCGTTTACTGTACAAATTGTTCGTCTATTTTGTCCGTTTATATGTTTTATTTTAGTTTATTAATACTTTATTATTTTATTTTATTTTTTTGTTGAATATTTTTTGATATTGCTATTTTTTGATCAAATTATTTTTGATTTAAGCTGATTTTCCAATGTGTATTTTTGTAAGCTGCGATTCGGTTGAAGCAAAAATGGCATGTCCGGTGAAATGCGGTAATTTCATTTGTAAAGTTGATTTTATTAAAGTTAAATCATTTTTAAAGATTCCTCGACTTCCAAAATAACGACAGCTTCAACTGATTGTAATTTTTTTAATGATTTTTTAAAAATTTACTATCAAACAACACATTTTAAAATTTTGATAGGGTCCACAGAATACTTAATTCAATTTATGTTAACGCATTATCTATTTTATCTATACATTATATATTCATGGTACCCAGTCACTTAATCCCCAGGAACTTAATACCAGACTTTTCATCCCCAGGCACTTAATACCAGACATTTTTTTCATTTTTCTCACTGCATTCTATTTTTTCCATCACCTTCTCTCTGTTTCGCTCATAATTATGAGTTGATAACTGTTTGATTATATCCTTTCAATTTGTTACTAATGTTACTGGACACTTCAGTGATTGATTCTTTGTACATCTCCAGTTCATGCTACCTTTGAGCGCCTTCTCTTTGAGCCAGAATTCGCATCCATCGTGAACTAGTATAGATCTACCTTTATTACTTATTATAAACTCCAGAGGAATTTCTCTTACAGTTAAAATATTTCAAGTAAAAATATAAAATAAAAATATTCCTACTAACTCAATACTTTTATTATGCTTTTATTATACAACAATGCTTTATAGATTAAGTTAAATTGATCCAATGCAAGTGATGCAGTGTGGGGGATTGAGTATCTGGGATTAGGTGCCTATATATATGTTTCTGCCTACATGTTTCTGAAATTCTTCCATCAACAGCAATTGTATTTACTATTTGCTGGTAACCATTTTTTATGGTACTTTTAATAATTTTATTTTTAAAAGGGAACAAATTTTTTATTTATTTATTTTATTTAAGATATTAATAAAGCATTACAACCCATTAATGAACATTCAAAATGGACAAAAGCCCTTTCAAATCAAAAAAATTCTTTAATTAAATTTTTTTTACATTTTACCTTTATTGTCCAATATATCTTAAATTAAATAAATAACTAATTTGTTCTTTTTTAACAATAAAATTATTAAAATTAAGATTAAAATAGTAAATACAAATACTGATGATGAAAGAATTTCCGAAACATGTACAATAATCGATTTATTAGAAGAAAACTTTAACAAAATTGTTTTTCAAAAATATTAAATAACCGTTCACATGGCTCAATATTATATATACATATATAAATCGATTATTTACCACCCTCCAAAATTTACCATATTTTTTGCATATCAGGCTTTTTCAGTAAAATACACATTTTATTTACCATTATTTTAAAAATTCTTTCGGATATAGTAACTTTTAATATTAAATTTGACTACTAAAATTTAATTTGTTTTTATTTTTGATCAAATTGTTTAGATATTATTTTATAGGTTTCCATAAAGAAAAAGTACAATTTATCTAAATTTATCAACAATATATTAATTTTAGAATACAAAAAATCTTGATACGATTGTATTTGACGAATAAATGTTTAAAAAATAACTGATTATTTTACGTAAATCTTATTTGGATTTTAAATAAAAAGTATTTGGATTTCTTCGTTTTTCGTACTCTTATAATATATAATTAAGTTAAAAATAAAGATTATATTAATTTTAGATAATTGTCCATTTCACAAACTGGCATATACACTAAAATATATAAAAATTTTACTTTTACCAATCAATTCTGTGTATATTACATAACCAATATTACCTCTATAATTTACCCTTTTTTTCGAATACCGGAAATTAGCATATTATAGAGGGTTGACTGTATATATATATA
>MQRK01119508.1:0-11150 GCA_001938485.1 Girardia tigrina
TTTTGAGACTGAAATTATTTGATTTTACATTCAAATCAAATGTTGCTAATGTATTGTCCAATTCCCCCGTTGAAGTGTAATTCCACATCACATAAATGTTTTTACTTTCAGCAGACAAAGTACAACAAAGTTCTCCATTTTCTTTTTCATCAAAGGTTGTTTTAGTTGACCGATCATATATTTGTAAAAAACTTGTGTCCTCTCTACGACCTTAACATAATATGTTTGATCATATTTTGAAGGAAACAAATGATAACCTACTGCAAGTCTGGTGGCATTTTCTAATACACTGCCATTACTATTTCTAGCCGTGCATCTGTAGTATCCATTGAACCTTTTCCTATTTAATAAATGATGGTTATATACATTAATTGTTAATCTTACTGTAAATTATAAAGAATAAGAGTAATGTTCTTGTACGAGGGTTTATTAGGATTAGGAATTTCAAAAGTCCAGTTTTCTTCTTTTGACTTACGAAATGACCAAATCAACGAGGAAAATCCTTCAACACAGCAGTCTATTGCAACGAATCCATCAACGCTACCCAGCATATTCTTATTCATAAATTTTGTAAATCGAAAAACATCTAATTTGACGACAATGATTAAGAATAATTAACAAAAAAAGAATAAAAATAAATAATTTTGAAATTTAGCAAAATTAATTTAATTTGTTGTTAATTAATTTCTAACGGTTAACCGTTATCATCAGAATAAATAAATATTATAAAAGTGTCTTAAAAAGTCCAATTAGTGATTATGAATTTTGATATATTTTTTATCTGACTGATCCTCCTCCAATAAACTTTGTAAGAATTCTTCAAACATTGTTTTTATTAAAGGTAATCTATCAATGTATAACATAAACTTTTACTGTTTTGAATAATATTATCGCTACCTTGTTACTTTACCTGAACATATAAGGAACTTCATCTAAATTTTGAATATTTTTATTAGTTCTTAACAGATGAAAAATACAATCACTTGCAAATGAATTGCACCCATTGATGCAAAAACATAAATATAATTAAATTAGATGTGTTGTTGCAATTTTTGTGCTGGGCCCATGATTTTGTTCCTAGGTCGATCGGTTCGCTTTTGTCAGTTTCCGCCCAACAATCGTTGGCGTCCTGTTGCAACAACACTGTCAATTCTCCGCCGGCTTTATCGATCGATGCGGTCAGTGTTGTGGCAGCAAATTGCGGACACATATCATGCAGAGACTTGACGAGCATCACAGTTTAAATCGGCACATCCGAACTGTCCATACTCGCGATCAATCGGCCGAGATTCGACACGAATCGAGAATGAGGGTCGCGCTGCTCGCTGAGAATCGATGAAACAGATTTGATGGCGTGATTCAATTGTGGAATCGTTCGTAAACATTGGATCGTCGAGTTCAGATAACACGTGTTGCTGATGTTCTTTAATTCTGGCGGCGATTTGAGAGCTTTTGTGATTTGACTGTCACTCATGTCTTCGATGAATTGTGGCCGATTTTCTTTCGGCTTGACAATATAATGTTTGCGCCAATCGTGAGACAATTTGTGAAGAGAGATAACTCGGATTCATGATTTTATTTATATTCAATAATTCTTGATCAAACGGATCGTTAAGATTGCATTTCTCAATAAAAATGTTCTCGCATGAAGTTGAATTACTTTGTATTCATAGAGTGGAAATTCATATTTTAACTAGAAGGAAATACGTCTATAGACATGTAACGTCGACAATTAATAACAATTTTCGATGATTTATCTTTCCATGAAACATCAAAAAAAGTTTTGCATCTCTGGAAATTATTGGAAATGGATTATCGGTTACGACAATGAAATCATTATTTTTAACACTCTTATCACTTAAAAACAGGATAACAGGAAAACTTTTCGAGATCCATCAGTACGACTCATATTGCTAAGGTAATCCCTAAAATTTTATCCCCCTAATGTGGTACTCAAAATGTTTGTAATCAAAAAGTAGAATAGGATTGTCTATGGTAACTATAAAGTCTAAAACGCTTCTTTCTAAGATTTGGCTGATTACAGAAATTTTTACCATTTAATATTAGAGAATTGGGGTGATTTCTGGCCCCCTTATTTCTAAAGGAGCATTTCGAGCACTGTCATAAAGTATTCTAAGTAACAAGGGTATACAATTTTAAAACGCATTTATGATTTGCAGTTAAGACAGTTAGGAGTATAAAAGCTATTAAGCTCACCTTACCATTACCAAACAAATAACATTAAATCGGTGATTCCAAAAATGTAAGACGATTGTGATATCACTAAAATGGAAATATGTAGAGACAAATTTGTATGAATTTTTACCACGGATGGAATTTAGTTTAAATGAAAATATACAAGACTCTACAATGTTATTGCATTTCGAAATTGTTCTGTTGCCATACTAAAATGAAAGACGAGATACTTGTATAAGTCCGAATTAATTCCAGAACATGTTAACTTAGAACAGATCAAAATTCAATTCGAGTTGAAAGATATTTCAAGGAGGAAGATATAGTTCTTACCAGGGTAGAAGCAAGAATAATTATCAATTTGAAACCCTATACAAAATAATCAGGTTTATTTCTCCACGACAGATATAAATCAATTCCCACATGATGTGAAAGAGGAAACATTTAATGGTTAAAACATTGGATGATTTTCAAAGGAAGTGGATTGTTATTATATAAAATTTATAATTTACTTTAATAATATTTATTTTATAGACTCAATATGCATTTAATGGATAATAAGCATATTGTAACTACCCTTCTTGCACAATAATAATAAAATATCTGTAGATAGTGTAATTGTACAAAGGAAACATGAATAACTTAATCTAAACTAATAATGAAAAAATATATTTTAATATAATTAAATATTTTCAAAAAATTGCAAATGATTATGAAAATATTCGAAATCATTTCGATACGAAACAGAAAAATAATTTTTATAAATATATTTTTATTAGATATTCAAAATAATTTTTAAACAAATTTAAATATGTTATTCCCAAAAATGATTGAAACCCCCTTAATAATTGTGAAGGACGGGCTCATTCTTTAAATTTTTGAATAATTAATTTTTGTAAATAATCTCTAAAATAAGAAAAATATTTAAAATCAAAAGTTCTAAAACAGTTATAACTAAATATCTTAATTAATTTTATAAGAGTTATTTTCATAAATAATTGAATTCTAATTATTTTGCATTTATTTTAAAAATTATTCCGAAGAATAACTTTATGAAATTTTTGTTGTCAGAGATGTAATAAAAAAAGATAATTTAGATTTAAAAATCAGTTAGAAATTCTGCAAATTAAAATTTGATAAATAATTAATAAAATATATAATATATATAAAAACTGCTATTAAAAATTTTATAATTAATGAATCACTATGAAATAATAATAAATCTAAATATTGCTTAAATAAAATATTTTGGTATTTTAAATCGTAAATTGTATTATAAATCGTAAATTGTATTTTGAATTTAAATATTGATAATAAATAATACGTTAAACTCTTTTGTTTGGTTAAAATAAATTTTGATTTTATACTGATTTTAAATTAAATTTTATCAAATAATATAATCCTAATCTATAAAATTAATGAAAAATTTTTAATTTCTAAAATCGCATTTTAATAAATAGCTTATCAGTATTTATAATTCCATATTTTTATGTATAAGAAGTTTGGTCGAAAGAAAACAAAAAGTTCCTCAAGAAAAATTGTTTAAATAATTGTTATTTGTGTTATTAATAAATTTTTGGTGTTAATGAATTATAATATTGATCAAGAGCCCGACAATAATAAAATTAAATAAATATTAAATCAAGTCTTTCTGTCTTAGAAATTGATATATAATCCATTTTTTATTGAAAATTGTGATTTCTGTTTATTATTATTTGTAAGTGTTATAATTTACGGAAAATTAATTGTTTATTATTTTAAACAAATTAAACAATATTGTTCAACTCAAATACAATAAAAATTTTAGCAATTCTGTGATTAATTATATAAATAATTATAATTGCACAATTGTATTGCTAATGTCTGACGCAATAAATTATTGATTAGTGTTTTCATAGAAATTAGAAAGATCAACATTCTAAATTTAAGTATCACCGTTGAGTTAAATAAATAGTTTCCATTTTTGTCAGTTTTTTAATTGAGATATTACAATGGAGGTTGTAAGGTTCGGACATATTTGACGAACCAGTATTTAAATCGAACTCAAGATTAGACATAAATTTTAAATATTTTTGAAACTATACAATTTAAAATTGTTACATTCAAAAATTTTCGTGGGCACAAAATCCTAATATTCCTCTTCTTTTTTGAAATTTTTGACCTTTTCCATAATGCGTAATATGTTTATCATTTTTATCCTCAAGTCTATAACTCATCTCTTTGACCTGTTCCATGATTTATTATGGGCCCTGAAATCTATTCTCCTTTTTTACTCAGACTAAATCCCTGAATTTAAATATTTTTTGTCTCCTGTTCTTCTTGGTTGTGCTATTCCTTTATCTTTTGCATTATATCTTCTCAATCCTTTTTCTTATTGCTGAACCATTGTTTTCAATCTATTTTCTTACCGAACAACACCTCTGCTGGACTGCAACCTATCATTGTCTATTTTGTTGGAATTATAGCAAATTTCACTTCTGGTAAAAAATCTGACCAGATCGCTTCATTTCTTTCTTTTAGACTGCGTGTATAATTTCTCGCATTGTTCGAAACTGTCCATCGATTATACCGTTTGTCTTTGTATAGAAGACAAGTTTGAGGCTTCTAAAATATAGCATTTATTTAAGTTTTTGCTTCGAAACTTTTTCCACAATCAACGTGAATCTCATTTTGCTCTCTAAACTTGAATATTCATTTAACAGTATAGTTTGTACTAATGTTTCTTCATCTTGTTCTTTTATTGCTGTCAAGCTCACGTATTTACTAAAATGATCAATCATTTCTAAAATATATTTTTCTCTTCGTATCATCTCTTACCATGACACTCAAATATCTGTTTATATTTTCTCGAATGTATCTGTTGAAATTATCTTCAAGGATTCCTCCTTAGTTTTGGTCGTCATTATTTTCGTCTGTTGACACTATACAAGTGTCTACTACCTCTTTTACTGCTTTCCTTTATTCTTTTAGGTTAAACTTATCTTTCAAATAATCATGCAACTTTTTGGCTCATATGTGACATAACAGTCTATATGTTTGTATGATTAGCTCACTTTGTTTTCCTCTGAGTATCCATTATTTAATCATCCTCTCTGTCTGGATTCTAGTTGTTACTACTAATAATCTGGTCTTGATTTAACCCTTCTTTGATTTTTCATATTTCATTAGACATTATAAACAATTCTCACAATTTCATATACATAAAATATCTACGTAACAATGTAATTTTTCTTTTCTATATTTTATTTCAATATCCATATTAGTTAAGTATTTCATCCCGTTTGAAATCGCGTCATGAGAGGCTTCTATGTGTATAGCATGAACGTTATTGCTTTGTGGTCTGTTCGGAATTTGAATCTTTATTCCATATAAATAATAGTTTAATTGGTGATAAAAGTATAATATTGCAAAAACGTTTTTCCTGATCATACATTGTAATTCATTGTGAGTTTTAATAATTTTAATAAGATATATGTCTGACTTTACGACTCTTATAAAGGGTATTACGAAAAAAGATCAATTTTCGGTCTTTTATTAAGAAAATCTTTAATATTTATAAAATAGTTTAAATAATTTTTAAAATATAAATTCACATAATAATTGCATGGCAATTTTTTAAAATTTAATTAAAGATTTTAAGACTTAAAAAGGCTTCTATTTTTGCATTTTGAATTTTGATTAATGAGTTTTAGTGTCTTATCAATAATGATTCACCGAACTATCTCTCATAATGATAATCAAAGCCCTTCCAATATGCGATTTTTATATCTTAGACAATTAAATCGTTTTCAATGAACTTGAGAGGAAGCTTTGGACTTTGTATGTCTTTGCATGAAATCACTTTAAGACTACCTCTATTCTTACTAACAATCTTTATTGAAATGCTTTAAATCCTTTTTTGTGTTCCTCAATGTCTTTATCTTTTTAAGTCTTTAGAGGAAAAAATAGATACATGGTCTAAGGAAAAACCTGTACTGTATAAGAGGTATCAAAACGACTCTTTCTTGTTTTCAAAACCAATCCATGGTACAACCATTCATAAAAGTCATGAATGGTCTTCATCAGAATTATAAATGAACTATAAAATTGGAAATTAATAAAAAAACTGTCTTTTCTTTACATTCTTGTCACTAAGATGATTGGGAGATATCGAATTGAAATATACGGAAAGATAGCAGATACAAATATTTTCAAAACATCACAGATTTTGTACGAGGAAAAATTAAGAGGGTATGATGCTTCCAATTTTGAAATTGCAGACCATGGTTTAAATATTCTTAGAGGATGCCTGATGAATAAAATATACAAACAAATTTTTCACATCATTTAGGGTATATTAGACAAATTATGTACACATATACTGATTAATGATTAAACGAAGAAAACATTGAAAGAATTTTACACTAAATCAAATTTCGGACACAAATAAACATCTTCCTTTCTACAAAATACACCACATATTGTTAGAGATTTTTAACATTCGAAAATATCAATAACTAGTAAATCAAAAAAAATTTTCATATCCATTCTTTATGCGGGCAGAACTCTACTTGTCCAACAGAATTTTTTTTGTTATCTTTTGTAGAAGGAAAAATTACTATTACATTTTTTAATCAATTGATTATGTTATTAGTAACTATTTAAATCTTTTGTAGAAGAAAAAATTTCATACAATAATTTTTTACAACTCCATTATGCAATTAAATAGTTAATAATCACATAATAAATTTATAATAAAGCATGGAAGGAAGAAAAACCAAAAAAATTCTGTTTAATACAGTTTAAACATTTATGGATAATCGTAAAACGTTTTTTGCAAACAATTTTTTTGATTTATTAGTTTGATCAAATCATTTATTGTCACCGAGAATGAGTAAATGAGCAAAGTTTGGAGAAAATTGATTGAGTAAAAAACCTTCAAAAACAGGTTTCTAAATTCCATGAGTCTACCTATGTAGAAATAAAGGTAATGGAAAAATAATAGCAAGTAGCATTTTCTATTATGCTTTCCATACACTTGTCGGACTCAAAGACGCAGCTCAGTTTAAATGTAAGAAATGAATTTTCGATTCTTCATAACGAAATAAAGTTTTCATACGATATCAAGAGGTAAACAATTACAAGAAACAATAAACATTGTTTGATAAATAATTAATTACCGTATATTACGGTGTATAGGGTGACCCTTTATCCAAAAAATTGTCATTAAATTTTGGTCATATTTTTTAACAGTAACAAAAATTTAACCTTTAATCCTGTAAATATCAATGGATAAAAGGTTCATTTTTTGTTATTGTTATATAAATACGACAGTCCATTTCTGGAATTTTTTTATGGATAATATAATATAAATGAATAATAACACGTTAGTAAACGGTAACGAAGAAATCTCTGCTTTTTGTAGTTCTTTATTAAATCGAACAAGAAAAATTTTAACCTTACCAGATGTAGATGGAGGACATCCCTCGGAACGAATTAAATCTATGATAAAAAAATTATGAACATTACATGAATATTTAATAATAATTTATTTAATACTTGTTGCGACTATCAATATAAAATTCAATTTTAACAAATTTAAAATTACTTTTCCCATGTTAAAAATGAAAGAATTTTGTATATTTACATTATTCATGTGACTAATTGATGATTTGAACTTTGATTTTTACTTTGACGACCTAATAAAGTTAGCATTATTCATAAACAATTCAATAATAATTTAAATTCAAATAACTGAACTTATTAAAACTAGAGTTTGTTTATTAATAAAATAATTTGTCAACAGATGATACGTTATTCATTTTTTTTATTAAAAAAATATTATTTTTTTGATATCATTTTTCGAATTTAATGGTCGAAACGTTTTCAGCTTGAATGAATAAGAAGTTTCCGTTTTATTTTTATCAAGTCATGAAACATTTTTTATCTGTAGATCGGTCCTATATAAACTCAGATAGCCGAGGCTTTGTCATGGTTTTTATCGGGGTTCTTTAACTGCGGCCTCCCCTGACACCTCTAGTTTGAGTGATCGTTTCCGCATACCGATATACCTTATACCTTATACTTTTTTCTTTCTTTTGATAAATATTTCTCAGAAGAGAAGTAATTGTCTTCTTCATCTAGTTTCTCAACTCTGTATGAGTAAGAGTTGAGCAACTCGCTTAAGACTGCCGGATCAAAGTTTTCCACTTCCTCCTGATGCTCTTTCACACTGTCTGGTTAGTTCATGTTTAGAATGGAATTCATCGAATTTGGATCATCTTGAAGTTCAATCCGGTTTAGTATACGGATCCTGGGGCACTTCCTACCTCCATGAAATGGTCATTGTGCCGAAGAGTATTTAATGTTCGATATCGAACATGCGATAGCAATATTGAGAATTTTATTAGTTGGGATCTGTAGATTGGTCAAGATATTTGTACTTCTCTTTAACCATGTTCCGAGACCCCCAACTTAGAGGATGTGAAGCAGTATAACTTTATCCGGCATTACCCGTTGGAATGCATTCGCCAAGGACCTATAATGATCCACGTTCTTGGTATTGCTATGGACCATATTGTCCTGTGTATCATACGGGCACTTTACATCTATAAGATATAAAGTTTTTTTTGTCCCGGTACCATTATTTGTAGGTCTACGCTGTCCTGTGGCGGACCATATGCTGAAACATTATCTATGTGTATTTCACAATCAAGATGCTACGTGATGTGCTCCTTCAAGAAGTATAGAACCGCGTTATGTTGATACTTTTTAAACTCGGCACAATAAGGATACTCAATCAGGGCATGTGTGAGAGTATCTTTATTGTGTGGACATCTACCTCAATGCCCATCATTAATATGACTACCTGGCCGGTAGTTAACGGTCAATGTGTATGTCATTGCTTTTTTAACAAATTACCATTTCCTATATTTGAATCCTCCTCCATATACTGTACCGTGAAAACTGACCATAGAGGTTAGACTTCTTGAAAATCTCCTAGCACTATTTTCTTTTAACCACGCCTGTTTTATAAGTATTCTCCGTTTTCTAGACACACTTTTCTTAAGATTTTATGTGACTAATATGTTTCATCGATGTTGTTCCTTATCGAAACTTTTTCCCCATTAGCTAACCTCCTCTCCTAGACTCTGGTGAAGATGAATAGTATTCAATTGTTTTAGTTCTGCGTCAATTGAACTTTTATTTGGTGCAGTTTGAAGATTTTGCGGATGACAAACTTTATTTTCGGCCACCAGCTTTTTATTTTGCCAGATTGGGTTCCTTTATTTAGCCACTGAATGATTGCCTCAATATGAACAAAGTTAAATTTCCTAAATGTGTTACTACTGGCCCAACTTTGAGCGAAAACAAACCGATACAGTCGAATTTTTAAAAAATCCACTTTTAAGAACACTAATATGATTTTCAAACCATTTATTATTATTACAAGTTGATTTATCCCTACGACAAGTATTACCACAAGTTTCGTAAGTTTGAATCACATATTTTATTAAATATTTTATCCTAATATCTGAACATATCTGTAAGCTGAAAAATCTCTTAAAATATTTACCTCAATTTTTTGGTTTAAAAATTAAACTAATTATTTGAAAATATTAATTTGCTTCGTTTATTTAAGAATCTAATATAAAATTTATCAATTTATTTAACATTTTACAACTTAATTGTGGTGACCTACCAATTATTCCCATATAATAATTTTTGTTTTGACACAGGTAAATTGTTCGGGATCGACTCCGGTTGGAAGTTTAATCCCGAAACAACACAAAGTAAATAAAAATAATTAAGACGCAATAATTAAAAATTAACTAAATAATGATAATTTAGCGATAATAATTATAAAATTAAATAATCAATGGTTAATTTAAATTTAAAAACAAATACATAGTAACGGAAAGCTGTTTTAAGCTGTATTATCGCTTGAGTATTTTGAAGTCAAAAAATCAACAATTTTAGAAGATTTCAGAATATTATCAAAAAGAAAGAGAAGTCAACCCATAATTTCGACAAATATAGTTATAATCCTATAAAGATAAAAACCACACAATGTACTTATTTTCATTACAAAGATAGAGTTAGATATAAGAACTTAATACTGTAAATTAGATAAAATCCAAAGATTCTCCTATTAGAAATCACAATAACTACCCCAATAATTTCCAGGTTATAATTATTACAAAACTACAAATCATCCATAGAAGATAAATTTTATTATTCTTCTTGTGAGCAGTACTTCATAACTACCGTAACATTCATTAAAATCCTTATTTAGTTATTTGTTTTGCTACTTATAATTAACTCTTCCTGTTATTCTTCTATTAATTTGATTCATTGGTAATTCTTCGTTTACCTCTTTCTATTATTGAATTTTTTAGTTAATAATAATTGTTAGATACACCAAATAATTTATTTATTTTTATTTATTGTACATGGGAAAATGTAATTTATGAGACTTATATAATTTTATCCTCAAGATTACTTTTGGACGTATAATAATAATAATAAATTAAAATAATTTAAAATATTATATGTAAATTTAATTCAAATTAGTTGCAGATTATAAGAATTAAAATATAAATCAGTCATCAGGTGAGGAAAGACACAATCCCTTCTCCACACAACATTC
Source organism: Girardia tigrina (assembly GCA_001938485.1). Classification (NCBI taxonomy): domain Eukaryota; kingdom Metazoa; phylum Platyhelminthes; order Tricladida; family Dugesiidae; genus Girardia; species Girardia tigrina. The sequence goes on from MQRK01119508.1 coordinate 10,823, forward strand.
ACTCACAACACATTAAACATTTCTCACACATATGTTCTAATTTCACAGAGTTAATAAATCTTATGCATAAATAATCTCCTCATTATTAGAAGACTGGAATTATTTGAAACCAGTAAAACTACATTAAAGAAAAATTTAACGTTAAATATAACCTAACCATTACTTATTTGTAAGCTTTGAAAAATTCAAATAACTTATAAATAATTTGATTTTAAATTCAAAATTCAATTTCAAAATTTACAAAATTAGAAATATTTTCAGTAATAAATATCCAAATCTTATAATTTTATACTAAAATCAATTTATTTAAGTTTCTTGTAATATATAT
>MQRK01119515.1:0-10326 GCA_001938485.1 Girardia tigrina
GGCCCTCATGCTGACGGTGTTTTGAGACACCAATAAGATTATTTTGACTGAATAAGCTGAATCCAGCGTGAAGATCAATAGTTTTACTATTCCAACATCTTTTAGTAAGTAAAGTAGGTACGAACCAAGAGCAGAGTCTGTGATCTTAATTTATTTGCAGGACAAAGCTCCCCCATCGACCATACAGCCCCAATTTGGCTCCCTTCGATTTTTTTCCTGTTTTACCTACTTAAAAATCATTTGTGGGGCCAGGTGTTTGCCAACAAACTTTATTTGGGAGATGCCGTGAGGAGTTTGCTGAGAGAAAAGCCTTTAGAATTCTTCAAAATCGCCTTTGAAAACCTCGGTATTTGCTGGAGAAATTTTGGCAGTGTACAAGAAAATTATTTTGAAAATGATGCCTATTTACAATATTTGTTCGAAATACAAAAAAATTGTGTTGATATATTAAGTCTGTCAAAAGAAGTCTCGCGACTTATTGGGTGTACCATGTAATATATTTTAATTTGAATGTAATTTAATTTTAATCTTTTTTAACACTATTGAGAGGTACCTCATTATTTGAATTTTAATAAGGAAGTGGAAGACCAGTTAAATGTCCTGCCATGTCCACTAATTTGAATTTACCTAATTTCTTTCCATGGAAAGTTCTTAAGAATGCAAAATGTAATTATAATCCTTGTGTAATTAATCAGTTGAAAAAAAGCATTCAGTCTGAATAGAACTTATTAAGAACATTAACTGGGATTTTCAATACATTTATTGATATCACTATTTGAATTGTCCCTAGGACAATTCTCCACAAAACTTTCATAACTAGTCAACGTTCTTCATTGATAAATTTTTTAAAAATATTTTTAAACGTCTTATTATTTAAACAAATTTAAATTACCATTTAATTTACAATTCGATTACAAAATAATTTATAATTTAAATTACAAAATAATTTTGATTATTTAAAAAAATATTTTAGATATATTATTTAGGATACATTAATTTAATTTTAAAATTAGATATTTAAATTTTAAAATGAATAAATTATTCGTCATTTTAAAATATTTAAAATATCAATCTTACATCTGGGAGAACACAATCCTAAAACAACATACAATAAGAGCCATTCAAAAATATTCCTCAGAGAACCAAAAACGTATGTCACAGTTTTATCAAAAGATGTTGTGATTGTATAGAAAATCAAAATATACATTTTTTTACATTTGTTCAATTATCAACATTTATTTTCTTTTGAAAGGGAAATTATTTTCAGATTTAATTAATTCGTGAATGTCAAATGAAATTGTTTGTTCCAATTATTCAAAAACATAAGTTGTGAAGTTTTAGTAATATTTAATTCCGTTTAATATACAAATTCTAAATGTCAATTCCATGTCAAAATTTTGATACAATATTGTATCAGAAATCAAAAAAAAATAAGTCCGTTCATTAAATCCATTAAAAACAAATTAGATCCAACTGTTCTCAAATACTCTATGATTAATAAAAAAATAATTTTGGCGAAAACGAATATTAATTATATTATTTCATTTTGATTTTTGTGAATTCAAAAAAATCAAATTCTACATATCTACGTGGTGCACCTAATAAGTAGTGAGACTCTTTTAATGGATAAAATGAAATAAGTAAATCTAAAAATTAACATTTGTGAATGTGTATCGGTGAATATTATACAGTTTGTTTTATGTGACTTATTTTAGATTTACTTACTTTAGCTTATTTTTCCGAATATTATTTAAAACTGCAATATCGAATTGTGATTTTCTTTCTATTTAGATTAAATAAAAGTTAGAATGAAGTCAATGCAAAGTTAATTGATGTTTATGGGTTTCCTTCTAAAACAACATTTAATCATTGGTATAATTATGAGGAATTTCCGTTATTTATGAGGAAAGGTAAGAAAGGCTTAGTGAATTTGGTACAAAATTATCGGATGGACTGAGAAAAAATGTTGAGAGTGATAGAAAAATACAACCAAAGAATTAAAATGGGTCTTAAAACAGAGTGTCAACTTTATTATTTAAACAAATATTATTTAGAGAAATGCGGACAAGAACATTAAGAAATTGCATGCTCTTCAAAACATATGCACGCGCATAGTTAGAAAGAAACACAAGATTGAAAAGACTCATATGGACATCCTGGACATTAGACTCCCACATCCCATGGATATAATCGCGACAAAAGGTTTACTTTGCACAGTAAGACAGAAACTTCAGAGGAGTACGAGACAATTAAACAAATCTGGAGGGGAGAAATACAAATGGGGAAAAGGATCAGTTGGAGAAAGAAGCAATCAATTTCAGAATGCCTTCGAGTACACATACAGTGGCTATTTGGGGATGATGCGCTGTATGGAGATTTCATTAACCACATCATTCAAAGAGATCCTATTGTATCGAGGGAAACATACATAAACTCTTTAATTCGATCAGGAAGACTCAATAAGACAAGAAAAACTGTACCGAAGCTGATCAACGAGAGAGACAAACGTCACCAATGTCCAGGAGAAAGATACTTCAATGATTTTTCTCAAAAGAAGGAGCTGAACAGACTCATGAAAAGGGACCACGTGGTATTCGCTTCCACTAATCCTGATAAGCTCAACGAGACACAACAGCAGCAATTGTCATTCCCTTGTACACTATGTAAAAAGTCGTACAACACAAAGGTGTGGCTGACTAGGCACCTCTACCGGGATCACAAATTGAAGAACGACAATGACACCAGCGCAAACCAGTACAACAGATAACACAGAAGAAAGAAACGTAGAAAACCTCAACATTCAAGGCAACCAGATTCAATCCGTGACGGACCCCCCGACTATCTCGATGACGGTGAAAGAAGCGATAGGTACTGAAGAAATACATTTGACTTTTAGGATCGCAAATCTAACTGCAAGGGGAGAGTTCAGATGTCCCTTTTGCGACTGTACGAAGTCCACAAATACAGCCTAAAGGTATGCAGAACCATGGCTATGCAACACATGGGTAGTCGTTTCTCACAGGGAAGCCGAAAAGATTTCGGAGACCAAAACTACCTGTCCCCGCAGGAGATATATCGGGGGACTGCTAGTGATTCTTTAGTTTGGATGGACCCTCTAAAGAGCCTAGCGTCCATTCGAAAGAGATGGGAGGCCCACATTTAAAAGAATATGACCACAATCACATAAATTAAGTTTTATTGAGCACAAAATAGGGGAGTAGATTAAAACTATTTCTAAAACATCAGTTCAGTCTGGATTTAGCGCCATCGTAATTTTACTTGTTTAATAATCTCAAAAAACCCTATAATGCCAGGAATCTCATCTTTTTTTGCAAAGTATCTCATTTCTTCAAAATTTCCTTTAAAAATCAAGTCACATACTAGAAACAGTATGTTGATAAAAATGAAAATTATTTTGAGACAAATACTCTACATGATTTCCTTGTGATAAAAACAAATTATATTTGACTTTAAATATTTCTTTCTATAAGGGTCTAACAAATTATTTGGCGAGCTGAGTACGTATGATAATAATTTATAAATTTATATACGATATGACACGTGGACTTTTATATATGAAGGTAAAGTCAGGTTTGTTATTACAAAGGTAAATATAAAAATAAAGTAAAAAATGATTATTATTTCTTAATTAATAATTATATTTAGCACAGAATATAATTAAAAAAATATAAATAATCATTTTTTTGGGAAATCAAAAACAAATTTTTATGCAACAACATTTAGACAAATACATAATATTATTAATTGTTAATTATTATTTTATACTTAATATATATAAAATAATATATTTAAATGTTTTTTTCAAAAGATGTGTAGTAATTAAAATAATTATGTATTGAAAATTTCCTTATTGTACAAAGTGTAACTTCACAAACATTTTTCATTTTGTTGGTTTTGTTTATATTTTCTTACATGTTCTAACAACCCTCTGATTCTTAAGTATAGTTGTAGATGATTTGAGTATTTAAATACAGGAAAAACACTTATTTGTATTTTTTTAATAATTTATAATGATTTTGTTTTTTAATTAATAATATTTACTATTTGAAGTTCAAAAAAATGTAACAAAAACTTTTAATGCACAAAAAATAAAATCACTACCTCATCTGTCAATAAAAATTTATGATTTGTTTTGTTATAGCTATATAGTTTTTGACAATTTTATTTTATGTATTAATACAGACAGAAATACAAAAAAATAAAATCCATTAATTTCAGTTTTAAAATATAAAAATAAAATTTATAAAATATTCGTTATTATTTATGATCAACCTCTAATTCAATAAAAAATAATTATAAAACTAATAAGAAATAAATAGTATATACATAAAATAATAATTTGAGAATAAGAAATAATAAGAAAAACATAATTAAAACAAATATTTGCGATCATATACAGTGACTTAAAAACTGAAATAATTAGTTTTATTAATCGGTAATTAGTTATTGTTTTCTTGAAACAAATATTTTTTTTGGATATTTTGATTTATTTAAATATTTATTTTATTTATTTAAATAATTCCTTTAAAAGAATATATGAAATATTCATTACATAAAATATTGAAAAAATTAATTACTATTTTAAAAATTATTTTTTTGATTTTTTGGATATTCTTCTTTTTGTCTGTTTAGAAATTATATTAATTAATCATGTGCTATATATATTTAAATATTTGTAAAAATTAGTGTACAGATACAAATTATTATATTATCTATAAACTGACTTTTAACGACAGATTATTAAAATCAAATTAAAATACAATATATATTAAATAATTTAACAAAACGGAAGGATTCAAAAGGTTAATGAGATAATACAGTTGCAAGCATTTAATAATCTAAATGCGGTAGTTAATAAAAAATGTGATTAATGATTATGCTTTAAACAAAAATGCTTTGCTTTTTTTTAAAAGTTAGTAAATTTATATATTTTTTTATAAAACACATATTTTACATTTAATAAATCACCAAAAATATCAGATTTGGTGAGGCAGTCTGGGAAAAACTTTTTAATATGTCGAAAATAATTTTGCATTTCTCTATACTCTTCTTTCGCTGCAACATTTTCAATTAAATGTTGTAACATGACCTGCATTTGGTTGGGAGAAATGGAAAGCATGACCGAATAGTTTGTGACCTCTGTTCAGATCTCTTTTCAGTTTGGGTAAGAACGCCTCAATGGGGTTTAGGAAAAGCGAATATGGAGAAAGGTTTATGATAGCGTGATTTGAGATCGTGTTTATATGAATCCGGGCATTGTCATGGTGTCCGGGGTAATTTGGCAGACAATTCAGTTATGAATGTCTGATATTTGATATGATCCCAGCTTCCACAATGTATTTGGAATAAAAGTGGTTCTTCCTTGGAGATTACCATAACGAGGGACATACTTTTGCCCCTATTTGTAGGCACCACTACATTGACTGGACATCCTTTCTTCAATTATACTAGTCTCCTTCCAGACCACAAGTTAAACCCGATTTCATCAATGTATTTACACTGATTCAACCGCCAACCTTCTTTAAAAACCGATTGGCGTACTGATAACGGCTCTCTTTAACCTGGTCGGAATTCTTTTCCTGAACTGAGCCTCGGATTTTCTCAATCGTTATTAGCTGCCCAGTCAGATGAGACTCTATAGTTAAAAACCAATCGTATGCCAAGCATTTGTGTTTGTTTCCTGATAGCCGAGTAAAAATTTTCCTTGAATTTACCACTAATTTATCTAATTAGATTTTAATGAAATATTTTCGATCAATTTGAAATTTTATCAGTCGATTTGATTTATAATCATAATTTCAGTTTAATTGATTATTTGTTTGCTGCTATTTTTTCATTTATTTCATTTTTTTCATTTTTACTTTTTGAGGTTAGGAAATGTGGATTGTAACTATTTAGTTTTTGTAATCGATTCTTTTGACGATTTTGGGATTTTCGTTAAAAAATACCAAATTTTTATTACGTTTTGTATTCGTTGATTTTTTTATTCAAAACAAATTGCAATTAAAGTATCGACTGTCGACTCGGAATTCGAATTTCTCTTCTCAAATACGAACGCCAAACATTTGTTTGATCACGTTATTCGAATATTAAAAATGCATGAAGTATGGGGTTCGGACTTCATTATGTTGACACAAAAAGTATTGTCTCGTGACTTAAATTAAACCGAAGGTAAAGTCTCAAGATATCGGCAAAACGTTTTCTCTTAAGTTCCAATTCTGTGTCAGGTAATATCCTGAAGACTTTGGAGAAGAGCTAATCCAGTGTCTGTTGTATCTGCAGGTTCAACAAAATATTCTCAATTGAGACATTTTCTGTCCTGCAAAAACATGATATTTGCTCGTCTCGTTCGCTTGTCAGTGCCAATATTTTGACTTTAATGACAAATTAACACCAAAAATTAGATTATCGTTCATTCAAAATTCTTAGAATTTTGTCTATGACAAAACATTCGGGAATCAACAAGACAATTCTGAATCTTTCAATGGACCATCATAGTTTATATTTGAAACAAAGAAAGACTGAAACAATGGAGCAAATACGAGCTTAACACTCTCTCCGAATATTCATCACTGCGCCCTGCTACCTCCGTCCGGTTCTCAGAGCAACTCGGAGATTGGAGGATTAATAGTTGTTTAACCGGTGGAATCAGAGTAAAATAATCATAAATAATCAGAAATTTATTGTCGTTTAAAAAAAAGCTAAAAACTTTTTTAAACTCGTGATATTATTAATTCTGCATTGATAACCAGTTTACTGCTTTATTTTTATTTCTTTAAAAATTTTTATTTTGTTTAAAGTTATAAAAAAAAATTAAAGGGCAGAGGGAATTTCCCGGCTTGTCCATAGAAATGTTGTTTGAAGATTTGTTTCGTCAGATATGATAAAATATTTCTCCTCTAAATATACAGAATTAATGGTGTTCGGTAAATTCCGATATTTGGAAATTGGGGTTGTCGTAGGAACCAAACAATCATACTTCATATATCTGAAAAAAGGTTCATAAATTTTTTTTAATCATCGACGGTCTTATAAAGTCCATTGTTCATATGAAATTAATTTTTTAGTATTATTTTTTCTCTATTTTTTCATTTTAACTGTAGGAAATTGATAATGATAGTTTCTGTAACTTCCAAATAGACAAAGAAGTATAGAAAAATATGTTTCGAAAATTGGATTTACAAACACCCAGAGCTAAAACAATTACTGCAGAATTACAAATTTTAAATATCGAAAGATATTACAATATTCATAATTATTTATATATTTACGAGAAAAATGTATTTTTATTAAATCAGTAAAACGTTCTTACATTTTCACAGTCTTTGACTTCCATACATACTTTGATGAGACATTTGTAAAATATTGAATGAAGATTTCCTTGTCGGAATACTTGAAACAGTTCACTCTGCAAATGAATTCCGGGGGATACAAAGGTATTAAAAGGGGCATAAAATCCATTATTGAAAACTGGACATCTAAAAATAGTAAATATAATATAATATATTAAAATGATTGTACTACAGAAACATAGTCTAAAGTAAAAATACCAACATTCTACAAGTAATAAAACATACAATAGGACAACAGGAATTTATCAAAAATCTTTTTATTACCCTTTAGATATAATTTTGTCTCCCAAATTAGATTTTTGTTCATGTATAATTGTTGAATGATTACTCGTGTAACATTCTTCGACTCGCATTCCACGAAATTTACCTTTTGTTTTAATTTTTAAATTATTAGTGGCAATTTATTCATAAAAAGTTATATATTATTGTAGAAACAATACAGAAAACGTATTTTTTGTATAAACAATCAGAGGGTGAGAATCTACTGAAAAAAATCCTCTATTAGTATGATTTAATAAGAAGCCAAAGACTTAAACCTTAAAATAAATTAATAAATAAGTAAATTAATAAAAAAACACTAAACGCCATTTTTCAAAATTTATTGTTATTTATAAAATTTGAAAAATGGCGTTCAGTGTTTTTTTGATCAAGAATAGAAATCGTGATTGTTTTTTACATTCGTTAGTAAATAAATAAAAGTACGGAATTTAAAAATTAAATAATAATATTTTATTATTCAGATAAATAATTAAACCAGAAATAACTGAGTGTCACTATAACATTATTTTTGAACAAAACGGTATTCATTCACTTGTTGAAGGATGTGTTCATATAAATCTAATTTTGTCAATAATACTATTATAATGATGGATTGTTGAAAGCCTGAATTCCAAAATGTTTCGATTATCGGAATAGTTTTAAATTAATATATTTAATTTTTTAAAAATAATTTAAAATACAGTTTGTTCATTAGTAAATCTATCACTCCAAATGTTCAAATTTATTTTATCAGTATCAATGAAGTGAGTATGATGCCAAATATGTCAGAGAGACTAAGCATCATCCCTGTAAAACACGGCGAAAAACAATCATAACGCTAAAGAATGAAGTCATTAAAACATATTATTTTACTAATGCTATATTTGTTTCTTCATTCTTCCACTAAGCTCTTAAAAATAAATTTATATTTGTGTATTTGTGTATCTTACTTGGGCATGGAAGTTAACGTCCGTTATGTTTGACCGTGTTTTATGATTTGTCAATTTCATTTTTGAACAATGCGCAGGTATAAGTTGAATCAAAAGCGCTAACAACTTTGTGTGCCAGATTTCTCACATTAAATAAATTTCTCTTTTGTGACGTAAATATTATAAAAAATCTATTTTTGATTCTGGTGTTTCAAAAATGTGTTTTATTTCAATATTGCATTGTAAGTCACCTATAAATTTGTAAAAAATATATTTTGTAAGTGTGATGAATCTCACGCAGCTGTAAATGTTTTTAAAGCGGGCCATGTATGGTCAGGGGTTTGACCACCCCTGCTGTAAACGAATTCAGGACTATAATCGAAGGGAAAGTGACAGTAATATTGCTCAACATAGAAAGAATTGTTTAAATAGTAAATTTGATTTAAGTAATTTTAAAGTTTTGTGTTCATAATTTATTAATTACTGGGAGAGAACGATGTGTGAAAAATTGAAGATCGAATCGTTTGATCATAAAATCAAATATGCAAACACAAATTTTTCAACCTTATTGAAAGGATTTTTGTGAGTTACAAACATTACTTTTTAAAAATGCGAATGTAAAAGTGTTGGTTTAGTTTGAAGGTTACATATATTTTTTAAGTTTATTAATTGCTTTCATAAAGTTAAATTACATTCAAATTAAAATAAATTAACATCATGTGGAATCAAAATTTTTTATAAATATTTAATTATACTTTAAGAGTTAATATCTGTGACATTTTTACTTAATAATTTATGCAAAAATATTTTAATTCTTAAAAACAATTAAAATTTATTTCTTTCTTTCAAACAAAATTTAATTATTTTTCATTATTGAAAAAAAATTATTTTCAAAAATAAAAATAATACTGAAATAAATATTCATAAAAATAATATGAAGTACTTCTTTACTTGTTATAATCTGAATAAAATAATTTCGATATGAAGTAGTAAAATAATTTTGTTTATTAATAAAATATTTTATTTACATTTTTGATGTATGAACATATTGTAATAAAATATGAATATTGTTTCATAAAAATTACTACTGTAAAATCCCGAGTATAAGCTGCAGCTTATTCGTGTAAAATAAGACATTTTTGCGCTGCAGCTAATACGATGCGCAGCTTATACGACTAAAAATCATTTACTAGTAATTTGAAAATAAACTTTTTTATTTATTTACAGGTACATCCAAATTTTCTAGTAAATTGGCAAATTCAGGAATTTGTACAATACTTGGTCTGCACCTATTCACTTCAGTTTCATTCCCTTTAGTTTCAAGAACATCATCTTCACCCAAAGAAACTCGGAAGCTATTCAAAATGGTTGAAATATTTATTTCTTCCCAAGAAGAGACAATCCATTCAAAAGTAGTATCCCAGTCAGCGGCTTTCCTGTTGCTGAACTTAGTACGTTTGATATTCTCATATTCATTGATGATCCAATCCTCCCACTTCTTGCCCAACTTAGATTTGAAGGAACGGTTAACAGTGAGATCCAATGGCTGTAGCTTTGATGTTAGTCCGGCTAGAATGATAGCTACTTTGAACTTTTTCTTAGTTTTATCAAGTGTATTAGGAACGAGATGTGAACGATGCATATCAAATAAAAGGAACGATGGTACTTTTGGATCCTGGTCCCATGGTGTCTTTGGCGGCAATGTATTTCGATTCTTCCATACTTTTTTGAGCCATATTTCAAGCGTTTCGTGATTCATCCAACCG
>MQRK01119584.1:0-10025 GCA_001938485.1 Girardia tigrina
TTTTGTCTTCCTTACCTTGATGAGAGAACATTCTTCTTTCAATCTTATTTATTTAATCATTTCATCCAGTCTAAAATTTCGATTTCCTCATTCTCAGTCAATAAAGGTCACAAGTGTTAAGATCATTTATCTCGCATCCTTTTAACTTTTAGCTTCTTCAAAATGCATGCTGTTATTTTAAAACCTGGATGCTGTTTAATGTATAGATTCTTCTTCATTTCCATAATTCCAATCCTAACCACAGACCAAGATTTAGTGTCGAATGTAAGGCCTTTTCACTTATGCAAACAAGTCAAGAGAACATTGTTCCAAATTACTATTGACAGTTGACTTATAAATATTTTATATCATGGCGATCACAGAACTTGTATTTGAATTTAATTTTAAAGTACAATTTCTAAATCAAAATAACTTCGATCATGTAAATATTGCGCTCTTACGAGATAATGATACAAATTTGCAATCACTGACAAAAAGACGTGCATGATGCGTTCAATCCGACATAAAACAGTCTTCCGGAATAACACATGCATGAAGAGGAATACTTGACACTTATTTACCATAGCTCCGATTTCCTTCACATAATTATGCAAACGATCGTTTGAAAAAGTCCGATGTCACTTATCTAAGAGTCTACATAGCTACTCAGAACTTTCTCCCATCAAAGATACCACTTGAGATATATAAGGACCTAATAATCAGTTGTGTACATCGGTACATGGTGCAGTGAGCTCACTGTCACACTACACAGAAAAAATCATCAACCACACGGAGATTGTCTCCAGCCAAATCTTCAAATACGGTTCTTCTTCAGATAATTTCAAATCTTTCGACTAACGCTTAACTTCAGATAAGCCCATTGTGAGTAAAGTTTTTCCCGAAATTAAATTTGCCAGTTAAATCATCCATAATTACTAAAAAGGACCAAGTTGTTTTTACAGCTTTCAATGTGATTCTTTATGTAACAATCAAGAATCACGGAATAAATCGGGAACATAGATTTTCGATACTCAATGCATTCAATTTAAGAAACACCGGTACGAGTCTGGGATTCACTGGACTTGTCGGAGACCTCGTGGATATTAAACACTCTTGAATTAATCTCTGCAAATGTGTACCTAGATTTAAAAATTTCTCTTAGACAACCTTCTGTTTCTTCACAAATATTGATGCGCCAACTTTTAAACCCTCAGTCAAATGATCAAGGATATCGCTACACAGTTTATTCTGTAAAACTTAGAACTTGATGACACTGCGGTACTTGACATCGAAATAATGACTAAGATCAAAATTTAAAATCTGCTGAAATATTTTTACTACACTATTGATAAAGAAAACAAAACCGATATTCAAAAACTAGATGGATATTGGTTTTGGTACTTATAGAACACACTCCAAGAAAGAAATTTTTGAAGACAATTTTAAAAAGTCATCATAAACCAAGGTATCAAGGATATTGAAATTGCACGAATATCTTAGATAAATGCTTGTTAGACTTCAAAATTTTCCCAAGTTAATCTGTAATTTTATGCTAGCGTCGAAATTAATAAGAGTTTTGAAAAAGTCAATTGTGATCCTTTAGGTAAACCAAGTTCAAAATTGTGAGAAGCGGTCATCAAGCATATAAAATTCGGCATTTGAAGTCAATTGGTTTTGATCACAAGAAGCCTCGCAAGTAATCCGTAATCACAGGAAGAATATACCGAGAATTTATTGAAATTACTAAGTAATACATTCAACGATTGGTTCTGGAATCGAATTGTAAAATTGAATAAAAATAACTCTACTTTGAAAATAACAGCCAGCAAAATCGAATACTCATTTGAAGGGTTAGTTCCGCATCAAGATTAATTGGACAGAAATGCAAGCTTTTGGCTGGAAGTTTGTAGAAATGTTGCATTTTGGTCTAGTGACAGATGGTCGTCTCACTGACATTGAACTTTAAAGCTAACAGTATGTACTATACCAAGCAGTACATATACAAATATAGTGTAAGAACTTAACACGAATGAACCAGAGTGTAACTTTGACCAGATCTGGAAGCTTGCCAATCAATAGAAAAAGAAGTACCAGTCTTCGGAATAGTTGTAACTTTGAAATACATTGCTACTCGAAATTGAAATTTTTGGAAATGACCGCGTAATTTTAGAACCGTCTTACATAAAACTCGAACCTAAGTGTCCAGATCGATTATTCAAAAAGCCTAAAGGATCCGATTGAAAAATTCGATAACAAAGTGTACGTATTAAATATCTGGATAGTAATTATCAGACTAGACAGGTATATGACCCTTCAGAGCATCTGATTCAGGCAGGCGATCCCATCCATCTAATGATCATGACTATTCTCATCAATATTTAAATGTTGTCTTCCCAGACATTTGATGCAAATTAACGTGTAAACAGCATGAACAGTAATCCTGGAATTTATTTTCATATGGAAACGTATTTGTAAAAAAACAGTATTCCATATTGAAACATTTTTATGCATATTTTTTGATAAACTTTCAATAAATTCGGTAGGAAACTAATTGATAAATTTATTCCTCCCTAATTGTAAAATGCGGATCGTATTTGTTCCGGATCGAAATTCTAAGATTTTTTAATAAAATCTTTTGAATAGCATTTCATTAAAAATTATAATTTAAAAAAAATATTTTTATTTATAAAAGAATTTTGAATTTGGTAAATGTTTTTTGAAATCTGTTAATTTCTATTTGGTGAGCTGTTGTTTGGCCGCGTGGTTGCTTGGCAGCAAATGATCGATCGCGACGAAGTTCGGAAAAATTGATTACAATAAGAGTTATGAACAGTTTTGTTTCTTTGTTGCAATAATCACAAATCGATATACAAATTGAAAAAACTTTATGGATCGTAATTCTGAAATTTCTGCGACTTCGCAAAATTCATGGTCATGTGATAAAATCGAATTCGATATCGGTATCGTCAGTCAAATATGCGACTTATATATTTTATAAATGTTATCGAATGATGCCAGTTGATGACCACTGTTCTAGAAACTCTTTCTAAGAGTCATTCACGTTATCGATTTCTTCAAATTAAGTTGTTTCTCCTAATCCATCTGATATCGACTTCGTACTGTACCAGCTTATAAATAAATTACCATTTGTTAACATTCTCCCAGAGAATTCTAATTTTTAATCCAATGGTTAGTAAACATATTTGTTGACTTTATATTATCCCAAAGTTTATAAAATTTATTAGACAATCTTTTGTATATTCCATTAAGGGGTAATATTGTTTAATTTTCTAATTAAGTCTTAGATTAGTAGCTGTATGCTACTGTTACCAGTAAAAGTGCCGAATACTTTATTTATATATATACCCATGGATCAACTGTGCAAACCAGACAGACATAATTCCATGTTGTGTAGGGGAAATCAGACTGGGTAGATTTTCTAGGAAACTAGAATATAGTCCGTCTCTAAGCCAGTATCTAAAAGCTAGTCGATATCTACGCCGACAGAATAGTGTAGTGCCAATGGGATTGTAATCCCCTTACAAGGATGTAACTTGTCTAATCTGGGTATAAAGGCTGTGGGGAGTCATTAACCTACAATCGATGGTGAGATAATATATTCCGGTTGCGTAAAATTCTGGCTTTCTGGGGGAGATAAAATCGTTGAAGGCAGTTTTAGCATCCCTTTAATTTTTGAAGTATTTCTCCAGGAGAAAATTGTCAAGATGTTTGAAACAGTAATAATCAGTAGGCGAGAGGTCAGGTGAGTATGGTGGATGACTCAAAGTTTCGCAGCAAAGTTCGTTCAACAGTTGCATTACCAGATGTGCGATGTGTGGCCGAGCGTTGTCGTGGAGCAGAATATACCCCTTCCTATTGACTAATGCTGGTTGTTGTTGTTGGAGCTTCTGGTTCATTTTGACAATTTCCTGACAGTATATTTCTGCCGTAATTATTTCTCCTGGATTTAGGAAGCTATGATGAATAACACCGGTTGCAGACCACCAAACAGCCACCATCATTTTTTGGTACAATTTCGGCCTCGGAAAGGGTTGCGGAACTTGATCGTGGTTCAACCATTAAGAAGAACGTCTCTGATTGTCGTCGAGAATCCACTTTTCAACACCCGTTACAATTCGGTCCAGAAACGAATCATTCTTGTTCCGCAGAAGTGAAGACGATGACTCAAAGCGACGCATTTTTTGATTGTCATTTAATTCGTATGGAATCCAATTATCCAGTTTTTCGACTTCCCAATGTCACGCAGATGGTTTGAAATTGTTCCTATAGTGACACCTAGTTCCTCCGCAAGCTCTCGAACTGTTGTGCGTGGATTTGCTTCTACTAGAGCCTTCAAATTTTCATTTTCAAAAACAGGTTTCCGTCCACCGCCATCATCATCTATGAGGGTCTCATTTCCTTCTTGAAATTTTTCGAACCAACGTTGTAAAATACGTTTGTTTGTGGTTCCATCGCACAATGTATCGTTGATATTAAGGACAGCCTCCGATGCTTTGTGGCCAAGTTTGAATTCATATAAAAAATTGCTCGAAATAACGCTTTTTGCATATTGACAACTATTTCACAACCGACACATCTTAACATATTAACCGAGTGTGGGAAAGCGACATTAAGTAAATGCTCATTAAACAAAAGTTATCACGTTTCGGATCGAATCGTCATGTCTTACGAAAAGTGAATTCTGTACGAAAACCGAAGATGATCAAAACAGTTATTGGAACACGACGAACACTTAAGGCAATTAAAAAGGCTTTGGAACTAGGACAGAGTATCACAACAGAGTTCTGGTGTGAGGAAATAGACCGAAATTGTGTCAGTAGTAGCTAGCAGGGGTCATTTCTTACTAGAGGACAACGTTAGATCGCAAGTTTTGGAAATCACCGTCTGAAAATTGAATTTACGTAGTTCTGCCTTCTAATTTATTATCCATAGATCTTGCGCCAACTGACTACTTTTTCAATAACCGCAACAACTTTTCGGTGATATAACCTAATCAAAAATACTTCACATAACTCTTGAATTCATTTACAGGGATGACGGCCAGTCTCTCCAATGTATGTGGCTTCGAACTCATTACCTTGGGTGAAACAAACGTAGTCTTACCTTTTCTGGATCTTTTGATTGAATTAAAATTCCATAGTTATGAAACTGCAAATTATAAAACGCAAAGAGATAAAGGCTTATATACTTCCATAGACAGTTTTGTGAACCGAAATATAAAAGAAATTCGGTTAAAGACTTAATTTATCACTCATGGTCTTTGTCTTTGAAAGTGTTAATAAGCTATGTACCTTCTTACATCAGATTGGTTATTTTAAATTGTTTCTTGAAAAATTAATAAAGGGAACAATATGATAAGTGAATAATATGGACAATATATTAAACAACACAGATACTTTGGAAATATAGTTCGAAAAATCACAGTTTTCCTTCTCTTGATGGTTCTAAGAAAGCAATTGAAGTAAAATTAGATAATATTATACCAAAATATTGCTTAATTGTACCTTATTCTGGAGGATTCAAAATTAAAAATACATTGCTAAAAGTAACTAGCAATGAATTAAATTTAAAAATTGTATCACGATCTCATAAAATTCAAAATAATTGCAATAATAAATCCATTACACCTTTAACACTTTGTGTATGCATATAAGTGTAATGGTGCAATGCTACATACTTTGGAGACACTATAATCATCTCTGTAAATGAATTCGAAAATATGGTAGAGAAGATAGTGAGAACAATATGGCAGAACATAGGAAAAATGTAAATGTGATATTAATATTGATAATTTCAAGATGTGATAATTTTTATAGCTATTTGGAGAGAATGGCACGAAGTATTGTTAATTATATCGCGTTGCTTTAAATCAATGTTCAAACGTCAGTCTCAACCAGCTTATTGAGAATTTTTGATTAGCGTGATTTCATGCAATCCAATGCGTAATCACTGATTCTGTATTTACTTATAAATTATTAATCAGTGTTGATCGGTCGAAATATTTTTTATCCCTTTTTCTTTTCAAAAAGTTTATTTCCCCTTTAAAATATCGATATGGAAAATGTTGATCATTTTTATTTTTCCTTTTTTGGCATTCAACAACTTTCTTAAAATACAATCCTTATTTTATTTAAGGTACACGCACAAGAAACAAAATGTTTCAAATCGTTTCCAATTTAGGTTATCCTTGTAATAAACATATTCTTCATGTAGATTTCCCATTATTGTTATTCTTTTCAATAATTTGTATCATATTGTGCATTTCAAATTGAAACGTCATAAAGATGAAAATACTTCTCAAATACCAATGTTACGAAATTATCAACATCAAATTATTATTAGTCACATCATCAACTATACTCCCTTGAAACATAACCACATAAGCGACTCAAATTTCACCATATCATGCACTATACCTTTGAAATATTTTCCCTCGGTTACTTGTCAAGAGTAGAATCGTTACTTCTAAATATTATCTATACAGTTATGGCCAAAAGTAATGGATCGCCTGTGACATTAACGCTGTTCTTAATTTATTCTTTATCAAGCCAGTAACAAGAATCATCAGTTAAATACACAAGCTATAAAAATCATATGTATTAATAAAGCAAAATACTACTAATATATAAATAGTTTCAAACACTTAATATTTTTTATGCTGCCATTTTGCAGCCAAAACAACCGTGATCAAAGATGGCATCGATTTCGCCAGACTTTCGCAGTAGGTTGGAGTGATTTTTTTCGCCTAAACTTTCTTTATAGCATCTGCTAGGCTGCCTCTGACGTTGGGTTCATCTGAGTGACCTTCAGCTTCATAGAACTCCATATATTCTCAAATGGATAAGGGCCGGACTTGATTTTTGTTAGACAGCCAGTAGACTACTGTTGCTGCCTGGTGACAAGGTGGTCAATGTCTTGTTAAAACACATTGCTCTTCAATATTGTCATGTGTCAAAAGCTTCTCATGTAAAATATTAAGGTATGTGGTACCATTTATAGTTGTGTTCTTAGGCATGAACCATAGAGCACCGCGGCCACGTCCCGAGAAACAACCCTGAAATATGAGACGGATTGGGAAAACTTAGATTCACCACTGAACATCCATATGTTTTCGCTCCAGTTCTTGTATTTCTTGCAGAAAATAATCCTGTTCTTAATAATTTTGGCACTGAGACGTGGTTTCTTGACTGGAAGATCGAAATCCACTAAAATATGACGTCTGACAGTCCTTTATCTGACATTGCACCACTTTTCTGCTGCAATTATGGTCGATGATCAGGTGGGATTCTTCAAGACAGCACGATGAAGTTGGCGATAGGTTGATGCTGACGTCACACGATGTCGCTTTCTTGAACTGGAAGTCTGCTTTTCCTTTAACAGCTATAGTGTATAAAATATCGTAATTTGTGTTATATTCATAATGTTCGAAAATCCCTGCTGAAAGTTTTTGGCAAGATTACTGATAAAGTACTAAATTATACTTGTACTAAAATTGTCAGTTTACAAAAATCACTCTATGATACGATAACCAATGTATACAAATCCTACATATAGCTAAATGATGCGTCAGTGACACTTTCGTGCGCATTCAAGGCCGGCCAAGTGGAGCCACACATTCCAGGAAAAAGTGCTGCTTTGTACTTGTTTCTAGACTACCCCAACGACAACATCGCATGTTCAGGTTGTTCATTAATGACAGCAAGAGAACCAATGACTCATGTAGGCTATACGCTTCAAGGTACATTGCGAAACCGGCACACATCGGAGAATGTTATCACAGCCGTTCAGTGCAACCATTATGAGTTCGTTTATTTAAGCTATGGAGTTAAATTTAGAATTCAACATAAATGAAAATAATAAATAACATATTTGACATGCATTACGGAATCCTATTCCGAACGAGTACAGAGTGTCACTGTTAAAGGGAATGTGGAAAACAAATTTTCTTCAAAAGCGTTAATTGATCAAATACCTTTGGCCATGATTGTGGAAGAAATCTCTAAACTTAATAAGACCTCTAAAAGTATATTATTTTTCCACAAATTGATCCACATGAATGATAAAATCCACCTGAAATCTCATTTTCGTTGATAAAATCAATTGCTAAACAAAGTTCTTCAAAGTGTTCTATTCCATAATAATTTCCAAATTTCTTAGAACAATAGTTTTTATCAAAAGAACTACCAATAGAAAGATAAATGTCGCGTACCATATATAACCGATATATAAAATTGGTTCCAACATTTAGAGATCAAAGGCAAATTGAAATGCATTCTTTAATTTAATGAATTCAACTATTGCCCTTCAAAACTTGCTTCCCGTAAACAAAGGTTGTATACATGTAATAGCCATACTTATCTTATTTTGTTGGAAATTTCGTCTTCACAATCAGTTAATGTATTGTTTTATGAAAACATTTTCAAGTGATATCCCCCTATAAAATAGAAGCAACAGTGCCAATTTCCCCTGTAAATCTTGATAAAAACATAACCGAGTAACATTTGCGAGATCAAAAAGAATTTCATAATAAACTTTTACATATTTTAAAATACCTTAAATTTAAATTTTATGCATAGACAATTTTACTATGAACTGTTTCTTGCATGGAATATCGAATAACAATACGGAAAAATACAAAAATATGATAATTGTCACCTTCAGTTTCCTCTTAGAGGTAGATGCCTTGTTTTCCTCAACCGGTTGCTCTTTCTCATCCTTTGAGTCCTGTTAAAGCGTGCGTAATTCAATTACGGTCAATTTAATTCAAACCTGTTTCGACTGACTAGTTACATCTGGAAACGTCAAATCTATGGTTTCAACATCTTTTTCGTTATCTAATTTCGATAATCTTGACTTTAGTTTTATCAATTCTCCTTTCATATCGTTTTGAGATTTTTTTAAATCCTTTATTTGTTTTTGAATTTCCGTCAGTACAGCACTTGAACCATTAACTACATGCTTAGATGGAACTACTTTGGTGTAGGGTTGCATCGATTTTTCTGCATGACTAGTACCTAATTTCGAAGAATTCTCATTAAATGGTAACTCGAGATTATTTCTAACTTAAAGATGGTTCCTTTACTGATGTCTGTTTTCCATTTTCATTGTTGAGATCCTGACAGTCCACGTCCATATCTGTGAAAATTTCCAATTCCTAGAACGACAAAAGATCAATGTCCACATCACGGTACTCCGCAACCAATATATACCCAGTCAATATCATCGTTTGCTTCTGTATTATTATTTGTGACAGTTCCGACTTCAAAATTTGCGATTTTTCCTTGTAATGTTTTGAACTCTGTTTTTTGAATCTCACAGAAATTCCGAAACTCCTCCATTTCATCGCGAATCTTCATGATTGTGATCTAAATACCACAGATAACACTCAGACATAGAACAAATCAATTGTTTACATCTTTACTGATGGACTCTTTCTTGAACTGTTGAATATCTTCTTTGATAGTTGACACTTCTTTTCTCAAATTTTCAAATAATTCCTTCAGCAAAGTTTCTTGGTTGCAGTTCCCGCTGTCACCATGTGATTCCATATGCTCTTCTATGTATTTTAACTCGTTCTTAAATTCACAGAACTCTATGGGACACTTCACGACAACACTGGATACTTTTTTATTAGCACTATGGTCGGTTTGTATACTTTGGCCGACATTTACTATCAGTTCCTGACACCCGTTTGGTCTTCCGGGACAATATTTTTCGTCCGTCACCAAATAATTTTTAATACATTCATAGCAAAATAAGCAGCCACAGATGCTTTGTTGGGCATTTTTCAAGAGACTTTTGCAAATACAACAAACAATATCCCTATGTTTGCAAATATCAATTTCAAAATTGTACTCGTTGAGCAATCTCCAAATACCTTTGTACTTTGTGTTGATCATTTAATCCTGAAAAATACTTTCGTTGACACTTTCAAGACATTTTTGTTATCATTTATTACTGTAACTTTTAAAAAATTGGAAGTTAGTGAAGAAAATAAGACTCGTGGATCTATTTCCAACGAAACG
>MQRK01119668.1:0-15606 GCA_001938485.1 Girardia tigrina
TAAACTTTTAGTTAAATTTAAACAAACTGCTAAGTTAATTTTGTTTATCCTGTTTATCAGAGAACAATTAATCGATTAACTGTGTAACTATACAAATACAATTCTCCAATCGATTTGTTTTTTTCAAATTGATTTTCACTTATAGCAGTTTAAAATTTGCTTCTTTAATTGAACATACAAATTCAAATATATATATATATATATATATATATATATATATATTAGAAGAAAATCCGTCATATATGACGGAAGTGCTGAATTTTCTTTGAAAGTTTCTGTTTTTAAATTTTAAAATCATAATTATAATTTATTAAATTCTAAAATATTTGAATTTAAAGTTTAACTCACAATTTTGAATAATTCAGAATAGTCATTAGAGTGAACCAAAAGTTCTTTCGGATATTTTGTCATTCTAAAATAAATATATTTCATATGCATGTGTTAGATATTATTTTAAAAGTCTACAATCGTTCTATCATATTATTCATAAATATAGCAGTTCCGCAGACGCTGCTTATTTTCGGCTTGGAATTTCATATTAGCCTGAGTTATTATGCATTGATTAAAAAATTAAAAAATTAAGCCATGCAAAAGCAAGAAAAAAATTTATCACAGCAAACTTTGAGCGTTACGCAGATGAAACTCTGGGATTATATATATACATATATTTAAACCTTTAAATAATTTTAAAATCAATAAATATAGTTAAGATTAAATGAAAATTCTATTGAGTCACTTTTAGGCTATTAGACAAAAAAATCCTAACATAATCAATTGATCTTAATGAAAGGTTTTAGTTTTGTGTTCCAAATATCATTAATGATTTATATAAAAGAAATTCGAACACACTTCTCAATTTTTATATTATTTACCTTTTTTACTTATATTTTTTGAGTTTTACATTAGATGCAAACTTTTGATCAAAAACAATGTGCAATCATTCAAAATATATTTTTAAGGCAATGCATTTTAGTGGATGTTAGGTCACTGTTGATGCTTGCGTGAAACTATGCTATTAAGCACTAGTTGAGACTACCGTTCAAATATTGATGAAGGTCAATGGACGCTTATTAATTAAAAAAATCTCAAAACGTGTTGCGCTGCGGAAAGATTAATAATATATTTTATCCTTAAATGTACACCAAAATATAACTGACGTATTCGAGGCCCTTCCAATGCTTTGTTACATTTTATTAAAAAATTAAAAATTTATGTTTATATCTACCTTGAGATTAAATTGAATAACACAAAAGAAACATTTTCAAAACATTTGTATCTATCAGGTTTTGGAAAACAAATATAGTATTCTGGTGAAGGGTGTTTCATTTAAGGCTCATTTTTTATAACTGAGTTCGATTATATAAACAAAAGGTAAATACTTTATTTAATGATTTTCATATACATATTGATAGTTTCACGTAAAGTTTTAGAGATATATAATAAATATGATGAAAATTATACTAGCAATATTTTTTTACATTGACAATATCTAAAATAAAACGAAGACTTTAATTTTACTAAAGTCAAAAAAGTAAATAACAGTACAATAAGAAATAATATGTTTTGGTCGGAAATATTGAACTTTGGATCGTTCACAAATATTTTCAAAGAACTTCAATTTTTCTCATTTTAAATTGAGCGTCTTTATTTTTGGGTAACCAAATTTGTTATAGAATTTCATAATGTATTAGTTTGATGCAAAAGAAATGTCGTCTTTTAACCGTCAACTTTATATGAACATAACTTTCTTTAGAATTAACTTTATTAGTCAAAATAAAAACCATTACATTGAACACACTGTTGCCAACGGGTAACAATTTTTTTTCCAGTTTCATAAAATTCTGGAGTTCTGGAGGCGATGAAGTCGCCCAAGACTCTTTCAGCATCTCCTTGGTTTCTGAAGCATTTTTCACGACGGAACTGGCTGAAATGTTTGAAAAGGTGATAGTCTGTAGGAGAAATGTCTGATTAGTACGGTGGATGAGGCAAAGTTTCATATCCCAGTTCGTTTAACTTCAGCATGGTCTTTCTTGCAGCATGTGGACGAGCGTTGTCAAGCAGAAGAATTGGCCCCTTTCTATTGAGTAATGCCGGCCGTTTTTTTGTAGTTCTCGGTGCATTTTGTCAATTTGCTGACAATACTTTTCCGCTGTAATTGTTTTGCCTTGTTTTAGGAAGCTGTAATGGATTAAACCGTATGCGGACCACCAAACAGTTACCATGACTTTTTTGTGTAATTTTGGCTTCGGGAAATTTTTTGGAGCCTCATTGAAATCCAACCACTGAGCTAAACGTCGCCGGTTGTCGTATAGGATCCTTTTTTCATCGCACCTTAAAATTCGATCCAGAAACGGGTCGCTTTGATTACGCAAAAGCAGAGAACACACGTTAAAACGACGATTTCTTTGATTTTCGTTTAATTCGTGAGGCACCCACTTGTCCGGCTTTCTCACTTTCCCGATTTTCTTCAGATGGCTAACAACTGTTGATTGTAAACTTTGAGTTCTTGAGCGACTTCCTGTGAATTTTTATGCGGGTCGGGATTGATTAACTTCTTCAAATGGTCGTCGTCAACTTGTGATGGTCGACTACAGTGTTCTCAATCTTCAATGCTCTCGTTGCCACTTCGAAACTTAGAAAACCAACATAAATTAGTGGTATGTTGTCCAAATACATTGTTAATATTCCGAGCCGTTTCTGTCGCTTTTCGACCAAGTTTGAAATCGTAGAATAAAATTGTTCTCATTTCCTTCTTTTCTCACATTTCTAAAATAAATTAAATACACCTTAAATTAAAAACAATAATATCATACTTGGTATCAAAATATAGAGTAAAGTTTAAGCTTTAAAGTAAATTTAAATATGAATCTATTTATTGAGGATTTTCTAAATATTTTAAACAATGAATATTAAATACATTAAAAATGACATTTCTTTTGCATCAATCTAATAATATAAAGCTTTATTAACGAGATTTCTATAAAGGTTAGGTCATTTGAGATTGTGAGGGGAAATTCTGAATGTTGTAAGTTTGATGTTTGTATGCTGTTTAGATTGGTGACTCTCCTACTCACATTGGATTGATATGTTATTGATTAATTGTTTAAATCTAATGAGATTAATTTAATGAAATTAATGTTTAAATACTTTATAAATTAAGAAGTTTAATAATTATAAATTTTAATAATATTTTTAGTGAACGATTTCAGTTATTAAATTTAATATAATTTACAAAGTAATGTTTCTTTTAAAATTTACTTAATACTGTTTTATCCAATAAATTTTGAGAAACTAAAAGTTCAGATTATTAAAATCTCATTCATTAATCAACAATTTGAATATAGATACTAAAAACATATTAATCAAGAAGGATGCTTCCAGCTGAGAGTGCTACTGAAAATGAGTATGTTTGTGTTGTTAATAAAGGTGCTCACGCAAATTGTGATGTTGCTAATGGTTTATATCGGGTTTATATCGGGGAGTGAACAACTTGAGGACCCTTGACAATAAATTAAGCAGTCTTTTGAGCAACTTCCAAAATTGCAGTTGCTTTTAATCCTCACAAAGCAAGCTTAAATTAAGGCATCTCGAAGCTAACCACTTCAATCATGAAGTCTCTCATTCTATTAATATTATTATCTGTAATTAAAAAATTAATTTTATTAATTATTTCACAATTAAACTTGCGACTCGAAAGACGTAGATACAAAATAATTCGATTATAGTATCCAAAAAGATTGTGCACTTCTGATGAATATATACATACTTTTATTTCATTTATTATAAATTTGAATGTTTATACACGATTTTAAAATTTGGATGAAAATATAAACATAGAAGTTTGTGTGGAAAGTTCTGTATGATACGTTGTCAGTGATTTATGAAGCTCATATTTGCATTTGGTGTGAAATAAGAATGAATACCAAATGACAGTTAATTATTTTTTAAAGACATTTTGTTTATTATTTATTATTGCTGATTGCTGAAACAATATATTAAGACTTATTTCAAGTATAAATTTTTTATATTATTATGCATTCAAATACGAATATATATGGTCGTTCCGAACAACCTTCCGTATTCAAATCACTAATAGTTACATAAATTAACAATAAATAAATTATTACTTATAAATAGCTATTAAATAATAAGACTTTTTATCGATTAATTTGTGAAGTAAATTACATTGTAATTAAAATATTTTTTTATATTTTCTTTGAAAATTTAATTAATGACATCATTTTTTATAAGTTACAATTTACTTTGAAAAAGATTAATATCTTGGTTTTGCATTCATTTATGGAAAGAATAAACTAGTACAAATAATACGCACATGAGCTTATTATACTTTTACAAAATCATTAAATTTAATTGCTTTATGTATTGGCGTTAGTCATAGATGAAACAATTGTGTGAATGTTTCTGAGAATAAAAAAAAGAAAATAAAAAAGATAATCATAAATGTAACAGAAAACGGAAAACTTAAGAATAGTATGAATAGCTGAGAAAAAATAAGCACAACACTCGGGTCATGTATATAAGATTATAAATTATAAATGTCTGATCCGTCGAGCTTATTTGGGTCTTAAGGGGTTATTATAAAAATATTAAAAAATCATGGTAAATAGTGGTTTCTTCAACTTAGATTTGTATTTAGGTATTTATGAATTTTTATAAAAAATGTTCCATAACTAAATTTTGTGTCATGAAAATATTTTATAATTTTTACTAAACTTAAAAATATTAATTATTTAAAAATAACAGAATTTGTCTATTTAAGTGATTGAAGAGGGTCTACCCCAGTTACTTTGAAAATGAATCTTAAATAAGATTTTCATTAGGAAATATTAAATTGTAAACATTGAAAAAACATTAAATTACAATATTTTAAAATAATTAGCAGGTAGAATTTTATAACTATTACATGAGTACATTTTCTATAAAATAAATAATTTTAAAGAATATAAAGATTTTTTTATTTAGTTCAGTGACTGAATCATTTTTAACTTCTGTATTTATGAAAGCTCTACACTTTTAATGTTTATAGAACTTCTAAAATGTTGTTTGAAAATTTTCCTTAATTAAGCAGATCTTCAGTGAGACAACAACGTTTAGTCAAACTTAGGAGTAATTAACTGGAGTTAAGTTCGCATGAACCTCAATTCTCTCCTTAATTACTATACTTTATTTTGAGAGGATAACTTTTCTTAGGTTTGAAATGTTTAGTAAGTTTAATACACTTCAAATGTTTAACAAAAAAATTAAAATTTTTTTACTCTTTATTTTCCGGTAATCATTGAGTGAACAATCAAATGTTCTAACTCAGTGGTTCCCAACCTCTTTTGGCCAACGGACCCCCTTTCATATTCAAAACTTTCTCAAAGACTGTGTTCCATCCGATACCAAAGTTCTCCCGAGAACCGGACGGCGGTAGCAGAGGCACACAGTGGATCATTTTAAAGCTCAGTCTAATTGTTCTGAGCCCATTGATATTTTAAATTGATTGAGAAGATTATAATCATTTTTGTCATTATTTTTTTATTATATCGCTTTTACATCAAGTCAATCGAAATGAATGTTTAAATAAATCTAACATCAAACAAGAATATCGATTAGGAAATGCAAATGATACAATGTTTATTTAATATAAAAAAATCTTGTTTGAGAAAAATCGTGACAAATCAACAGTGTTTGAGTAAAATTAAACTGACAAAATTTACAGTACAAAATTTGCTCGAACACTGTTAATTTTGTTAGTGTAATTTTGCTCAATCAGGGATCCCCAAATTTATTTTAATTTTCCAAGGACACTCCGAATGATCTCAGGACTCCTTGAGGTCCGTAGAGACCAATTTTGGAACCCCTGTTCTAACTAAAATAAGTCTCAATTAAAACTCATAAAATAATTTCGATTAAGTTAAAAATATTTTCATATTTAATCCTTTTGTATTTTATACTCTAAGTATGTATTCTCCTTACGTCTTAACTGATCCACGCGAATAAACACGCAACCCCTGACAAATATGAGCACAGGGAGCCCAAAATCTCAAAACGTGTTGCGCTGCGAAAAGGTTAATAATAAATTTTATCCTTAAATGTGGACCAAAATAAAAATGAAGTTCTTTGTTCTTTTTTAGTAAAAAGTTAAAAATTAATTTTTATATTTGTAAATTTTATTTAAAAATAAAAAAAAATTTTTAAAAATTTATTTAAATATTAAATTATAGAAAATTTAACATATTTTTTTATTAAATTTAGGTTGATATTCTTCTTGTTATCGTAACCATATAAAAGTCTATTAATATATACATTATCTAGATAATCTAAAATTAAAACTTTGAACTCTTCAAATGACAATAATAAAAACACAACCACAAGAATTCACTCTGAAACACCGAAGAAACGATAAAACGTACAACCAATATTCCGACCTATATTGAGCCAGATGTAAGTGAAAGAGACATTTTATCTTTGGAACGAAGAAGTGAAAGAATTTAAAAATAAGACGATATGGAAGTCAAACTTAAGTATGATTACTTTACGGATGATTCATAAATAATTTGAGTCAAATTTTAACATTACTTTGCTAGAGAATTCGATCACTTTATATTGAATGAACTTAGTAACATTTACTATTAGTTAGCCAATATTATCTTGTGAAGCAAATGACTTTGCAAATACAAAACCATCAGACCATAATAGTGAAATTGATTCATGCGAGAGTAATTAATAACATTGTATTTTATGAGTCGCTTGATTCAATTGTTGTCCATTAAATTATCAAAATAATACTATTTAAAATAATATTTATTGTTGACATTTTCTTGACCATATTGTCATTATCCGACCTCAAATATTTCGTTCATGTTTAATATATTAGTAGAAAAGTTCGTAATGAAGGATATAGATCAGTGTCGGGAAACCTTTTTCGAGTTGCGGCGCTTAAAACTTTTTTTTCGCGGCGCACCTTTGGGACTCTCCATTAGTTTTGAGAGAATTTAGAATACATAATATAAGAGCGTTTCTTAATAATGTTTAATTAAAATTACCTTGGGTGAAAAGTGAGTGAGAATCTCGCTAAGAATAAATTATAAGCACAGGATTCTTGCATCACAACATATTATTTTTCACTGCTTTTTAACCAACAGATTTTACTGTGTACGAAACTTACTGTATGTTTTACAATGATACAAAAATACGAGGTTCTAATAAATAAAATAATAATAAAAATAAAAAATAAAAATAAAAATAAAATAAAAAATAATAATAATAAAAACTAATATTGCTACAGCAATACTTCAAACACTTGTTCAATAACAAGTTCAATAACTTTAACAATTTTAAATATTTTACAAAAATGTTCGTGGCGCTCCCAGAATTTTTCGCGGCGCACCGGTTGCCCGACATTGATATAGATAATAAACAGAATTTCCAATTTACAAAGATACAATGTTTATATGAATATAAAAATACTAGATTCCGCAATAAGTAATCCAATATTTCTATTTTTACCATAAAAATAAAATTATTACTAAATTAAACTAACACAACAAGTCCTTGACTGTGGGATTACTTTAATTTATAGACAACCAATTTAACAATTGATAAAGTCAGTAAAAATAAAATAAATAAATAAATAAACGAACCAATCCGTTAAAAATAATAGTCTTTATTGGTATCAAAAAATGTAATTAGCTCTTAACTTGAGACGGTAATTAATTATGATTATTATCGTTTATTGAATTATTGATTTTAGTATTTTATTCCGCAGCCGACCAAAGAGTCAGTTCATGTTGTTAGAATAAACATCAAGTCTTTGGCAGCAAAACACTGAACAATATTCTTTTTGGCATCATATCATTTGTAAAGTGTTGGTTGACCAAGACATTTCATGACGATGGAAAAATATGATAATCCAGATGCTGTACGTCTGATGTTGTAGAATCTCCCTGTCAACTTCTATTAACTTAACGTTTGTCTTGTTTGCGATATACGATCATACATTTTCGTTGAGCAATAACAACCTTTTACTGTTTCTCAATTCTGTTCAATTTGCCAGGAACTCTTGATGAACAATAACTGCATCATTGTCATATTTCTTTTAATAATAATTTTCTTTTTCAGTCGCAAATTATTAATGACAGTTCTAATGATTTCAGATTTTTCAAGTTTTATTTGTCGTCGTTTACGTCTCAAAACCATAGTTTCTTTCTTGAGAGATGGAAAGTTCAAAAATAAAGAATATAACCACCAGCAAACCACACATCATGAACCAGAACAACTATATACACGTAAAACCTTATCGACTCAGACTCTGTACACAAATCAAAAGAAAGATAAAATCAAACACATTCCTATCACCCGGAATCGGGGTATCACATATATGAACAATTCATCGTCGAAAATTGATTGTATGATATTTTAGGCTGTGATTGTAGAGACACTTTGAAAATTGCAACATATTTTACCCTCCACGGCTCAGAGATTCGTTCAATGATAAAATTCGAGCAGCACGACTTTAGAGCAGATAAACCAGTTTCTCATCGTATAAGAAGTGTTGATTCGGGCAAAATATTCCAAACTTCCACTTCACCCTTTCGGTTAAGTTTTGCTGAAAATCCAAAAATATTTATTTAGCCGTGTTCTCAATTTGAACTTGAGAGAACCCTTACAGATTATTTTAAAAAAGATGTATGTATTGATATTTCTTTAAAGTTCAATTGACTCAAAGACTAAACGTTGTGACCTTATGTAGCATTAATATTTTCAGATTAGATGATGAACAAAATTGAAGTTTAAGAAATCAGTATGATAGATGAAGTCCCTAACAAAATGTTCGTTATTGACGGGAAAGATAAAATGATCACTGAAAAAGTTGCCCACTTCTGTTGTAGATTGTCGGTGCGGTATTACATTTTTGCAGGTGCTGAATGGTGTTGTAACAGATAATATTTATTTTTTTGATTATTTCAAATTAATCAGTTGGACAGGAAAACATATGGTTCTAACAAGACCACGTTCCTAAGGCACGAGACTTTGTCAAAATGTTAAAAATGATATCTCGGGTTAATTAATTTCGAGAAATGCTGATACTGACTAGCTACCAAAATTTTGTTTTTCCTAAAGCTATCTGAACGGATGGATTTATGTCAAAAAATTATCAGACACAGTATTATTGGAATATCACTGAGATATACGATAATTTGATAAACGAATATTATAAGCTCCAATCCGCCATTTCTTAGACATTTGATAAATACAAAATTACAATCAGAATTGTAAATTCCATTAAAAAAAAGTTACTTTTGAAATTTTGTTGTCTTTCAATTAATATACCTGGTGGGCCAATGCGACCGAACTTTTTAAAATGCTTATATATTAAGACAGTGATGCGCAAGTGATTTTGTTGTACGACCCCTCATTCTGTATAAAATTTTGTCACGACCCCTTTGTAAATAATGGACTTTTTCAATCAACAGTTTAGTTACAGTGAAATAAAAAACAAACTTTTTTAAGAACGGTTTTATTTATGTATATAGTGATATCTATAGAACTAAGTATAGTTTCATGTTTAACTTGATATAGTGGGAATTAGATATATCCACAGAAAAAAAACTCACAAGGGGGTATGCTGGACATTCAATCCCATTCCCTGTAAATTTTCGAGGGCAATAATTCTATAAAATGGTGTTAAATTGATAAAATATTATTATTGATATATTATTATTATTGACAAAACAATCCGTTGACAAAAAGCAAGTATTTTTAAAGTTCAAGCTTACTGGCTCACCCTGTAAAAATGCATATAATGTGAATCCGTCCTAAGTTTAATATCCTGTACTAGAATAATACCAGCTGCAAGAATGGATTCTCACTAAATATAAAGTGTTCTATTATCTTATTGTCGTCGATCGAGAACAAGTAATCCGTTTACACGATCCTGGAGTTTATTTAGTTAACTGTCACTTTCTTTTTATTTATATTATATATTCGAATAAAATCGCCATTATGGACTCCAAATATTCATTGAAAATTGCCATTCTTGATTTAATGTTCGTTCAAATACGTGTAAATGAAATTTTTAAATATTTTTTTATTTTTCAATAATTTAACATTTTTACATGTTTCTTTTACTATTATTTGTAATTTAAATTCGTACTTTACAATAAGAATGAAGAAAGGAAATTCGTCCAAATTGTCCATCATTGCTTGCGATAAATATATAAATACTTTCAATCAATATTTATTTGAATTTATCAATCAAATAGATATAAATTTCTAAATTCTACAAATGACTTCCTTTAGTTTTAGCAAGAATTAAAACTTAATATTGGTTTCAATAACATTGTCTCTACAATTCTAACACGAATGACTTACCAAGCCATTTTGCTTGAGATCTGCTTGTTAATTTATCAATTACTGAATTTCATAAGCAAGATTCCTCTAAATTTTAAATACAGTACATCTTGAATATCTTTGAATATATATGACCCCGAATTTTGAACGTATATGAAAACGAAGATTCTATTTTGTTGTTAATTTAGTTTTAGAATTTATAACGTTTTTATCGTACAATATGTCATTTTTATTCATATAACAAAACCAAGAAGATTAATTATACGTAATATTAATTTGAACGCATATTGAATGAATAATATTAAAGTCATTTTCTTGGCAATATCAAGTTCTCCTGACTAATTATTATTGTTGTCATCGCGATGCTCGTATGATCAAAGCCATCGAGTTGCTGTTGTTCAGCAATTTGCCCCGTCATACGGGGAACTTTCAGTTGGTCTGGGCCTTCATCAAACTTTTCTTCAAACACCGAAACAAATGTTTCTATAGTGTAACTCATAAATTTCATCAATCACAAAGTGACTAATTTTTGTTGTAATTATTCATTCACAATATTAATTTCATAAGGTTACTTGATCCAAAAAACAAATTTGTGTTTAAACACATTCTTCAATAATAATAGCATACATATTAACATCTAAAATAATTATAAATTCCATAACTTTAGTGAATTAATTTTCCTAAAGACTTTTTGTCATTATAATTTAAAATACAAATATATATTATTTATTATTAAATTTATTTTATTGGTTTTTAAAACTAGTTTTAACTTCTTTAACAATCAAATAAGTGGCAATACAGATGCGAGATATATGTGAAACAACTTGAAAATTAATTGCTATTATATTTAGATATAATTTGTTAGATTACCGATAATTAAATGTATATTTATGTATATTTACGTATATTCACATGCACGTGTTATTACAACTTTCATATAAAATTTGTAATAGATAAATGTTTACTTCTAAAATATATCATGAATGTGATTTTAAATTAGGATTATTATTTCCCGAAATATTTTTTTTCAATGTTTTAAGAAAATAAATGAACTAATTACAAAAATATATTTCAATATACATGAATTATTTTGAAGGTCAAAAATAAAATCTATTGAGGAACAATCTGAATCAAATTTTTATCGAAATCTCTTCTTGATCTTGATCGGTTTATTAAATGACAATTTTCGTTCTTTCTTGGTCGTCGTCTTCGACCATCACGATTACCGAAAGCATCACCGCTTTTCACGGTTTCTAGGAGATTATCGAAGATTTTAGAATCTTCTTCGTGAGTGGATTTTGATGACTGTTTTTGTCGATTGGATCTTTCTATTTCCTTACGTATCTGTTCTTCTTTTGCTTTTTTCCGCTTCACTTCTATTTGAATGGCCATTTCCAAATCTTTATTTGCTTTTTGAAAGTTGTCTTTGAATAACTTCATGTCATGAAAAAATTCTTCCATTGGATATTTTTTTATGTCAAATGATAAATATTTTCCCATTTCTTTATAGGTTTGATTAAGTTTTGTGTTTAAATCGAAAATCAACGTAAATTGTTCATTGACATTAACTAGAAATTCCTGCATTACTTCTACAAACCGATCATTATTTGCTTGATTTTTATAAACTTTCAATTCTTTTTCGAGATTAGTTTTCTGGGATTTTATTTCAGAAATTGTGGAACTGATAGATTCAGAAGAAACTTTCGATGCTTTATCCAAATACGATAACTCAGAAATAAAATTAATCAAAGACGGAAAATGATTTTTGATTTGATAGACTAAAAACTCCATTAGAGTGTTTTCATTTTGATTGTCTTTTGTGTCAGAAAGTTTTGAGAGATAACTTATCTGAAAACCGACTGTTTGAAAGGATTTGGAGGAACTATTCATGAAATTACCAATCAACAGAATCAACTGTAATAATTTCACAAAATTGCTACTGTTTCTGATTTCCGTGAGAGCTAATGTAGCGTAATTAATAGCCGGTTTGATATCGGAAACTCGTTCAATAAATTTCATTTTAAAAAGTAAACAATTGAGACGTGGATGTAACCGCTTGATTGTTGACAAAGTACATCCAAATTGTTCAGCTTCGTTTAAGTTTTCATAATCGTCAATCATGTTAGAAAGTTGATTTAATTGTTCTGTCGGTGGGATATTCTTGAGTAAAGTTTCAATATAACTTTGTGTGAGTAATCCCTCATCAATTTCCAATATACGTTTCTTAATTTCTTCCGGAGGTACTTTTATAGATCCGGATAAAATCGCCAAATTTTGCCCACATTTCGCATCTAAAACCTTAAATTCTTTGATTTTTCTAGGTGTACTAGAATAGGAATTCAGGGACGAATTATCATCGGTTTGATCTTTCGGTTTTAATGTTTTGGTACTAAATTTTTCATCTAATTCTCTCAAAATATCATTGATATTTATATCTTCATCGTTGATTTTTTTCCATACACAACTTTTATCCAATAATTTAACATCAACTTTAGCCCAATTAGCCTTTTTAATTGGACCTTTTGGTTTTAAATTGCACTTTAACTGCATACCAAACGGCAAAGTCGGTTCTGAAATATTTGCAATAGGTCCTTTTAATGGAGGTGGGGCAACTCCAGGAGGAGGAGGCGGTAATGGAGCATTGAAAGAAGGAGGAGGAGGGGGTGGAGGTGGAATTGAAGCTGGTGATTCACTTATGCTGAGAACATCCCCAGTTTTAATACCGACTTTATTTTCCAACGAAAACAATTTCGTTTCGAGTTCATGTTTTTCTTCGATTATTTTATGAAGTTTTTCCTGAATTTCTGATGCATTTTGGATATTGTTTGGATCATTGAATTTTTCAAATATATCTGTGAGATTGTAAGATTCGAGATTGTTCAACATCGGATCGGGACACATGCCATCACTGTGTAAAATCAGTTCTGCAATGACATCATCGATAAGACGATAGAGATTATAGCGGATCGGATTGTCTTTTATGATTAATAAATGCTTGAGAATCGATGTCAAATATGGATCACAGTTTGTCTGACAGATCATTCGGTTTAGGGTCTGATAGATAACATCTCGGTCTTTCAAACATAAATTAACGAGCTGAAGTCGACTATTATAATCGTCCTCATCGTCTGAATCTTCTTGAAAAGATGCAATATTGTGTTTGATTTGGTCATCATCTCGAGTCGATAAAGAAAGTAAACATTTATTAACCCCACTACGGACAAATTCTATTCGTAAATGCATGCGGTAATATTTGTCGAGATTAGAACAAGTACTCGTATCTTGGAAATTCGGATTAACGATAACATTGATGAACTGAAGGCAAGGGATGAGTAAGTTACTTTGTTTATTATTCATACCGATATCAAGACCTTTTACGATCGGCTGAAAACGCTCGTCATATTTTCGCATTTGTGAACTGATGAATAACGCTTCCATGACATTGCTGTGACTTTCAAAGCTATAAAACGTGAAAATTGTCAACAATTCTATCGCCAGACACATTAAACTTGGATAATCGGGATTGAGGCATAACGCGACATTTAACAATGCTTCCTTATTATTGATAAGAGTCAATAATCCATATCCACAATTGCCAAAAGAACGAATACACTTCAAACAGTAAATTGCGATTTCTGCGTGATCAATCGACTGAGCTAGGACAGCAATTAATTTACTAAGCCCCTGATTTGTGTCGTTATTAAATTCCTTAACTCTCGAGAGAGGAGATGCGTTTAAATAAACCCTCAGAGACTCAAGTTTCGCAATGACTTTATCTAACGGACTGGGTCGATCCTTTATACTGACTAATCCGTCAGCGTAATAAGACGGATTTGTTTCTATCATGGTGTGCGTTTGGGCGAGAATTTTCTTCTTTTCCTGAATGCATTTATTGAGTAGCGGTTCCCGTTTCTCGGGACACAAATTCATCTCGTCCATTAACTTGACGAATTTCTCTTCCACCTCTAAGTCACTCATATCCTCCTTAATAGGAACATCAAGCAATCCAAATTGGGCAGTTCGTTTATCTTTACTTTTAAATGGAAGTACTTTTTTCTTGTCCATTTTTCTAAAACAAATATTAAATCGAATTAAAAACTCTGAAAGCAAAAATAGTAATAAAACTCGAAATGGTCAATACGTTCAAACAAACAAATACAAATGCACGATATTGACAAACAGATCAACTATATCTTGTATAAACCGATCGAAAACACAATCAACACGAAACAACTGCAGTAAAATTAGTTCTAATAAATATCAGTAGTTCGTTCGATTATATAACCCGTTGATGTAATATCCTTCGTTAAAATTCGTTTATAAATGCACTTTTTTCTAATATTAATTTTAGTTTTTACTAAAATCGAAAAAAAACAAAAACGAAATATTTATTTATTATTAACAGAATTATCTGATGTACTAATATATATATATACTTCATTAAACTTTCTAATGTTAATGGCGGATGACATCTATTTAAGTCTTAATGAAGCCAGTGTTTCAGTGTCCGCTTGATACATATCCTGTTGTCCTTTGCAGCAGACGAAACATGTACAACAGCTTCGATATTCTCCCCAGTCAAAAAATATTGTGAAACCTTACTAACATATAAGTAGTTTTGATTTCATGAACAGATTCATATTGCCATTACTTACTGAGAAAATTTAATGAGAAGAATAATTAAAAATAATAAAATTAATTTTAACACTTAAATATTTTACAAAAAAATCATAAATTTATTATTTTTTGAAATTTTTTATAAAATTTTTCGTGTAAGAATATTTGTAATGTGTTGATTATAATTTTTAATTTATATGTAGATTAACCTTATTTAAAAAAATAAATGTTTAAATTTGTTTTTGCAATACACGAACCACCTGATAATGTTCTGGGAAGAGCGAAACATGACGTGGATTTTAGTGACTTAATGGTTATTCAAACGATCAATGTATGTGTATGATAAGATAAATAAATGGTTTATAAATAAAGCTTGGTCAAAAGGCTTTAAAAAAGCTTTTTTGAGAAAGATTGTTCCCAATCAACAGAGGAGATCGGCAGTGCAATGTAAACTTTAGGAAGTGCTACTAAACGAGGTAGTCTGTCCTGCAACGCCCTCCAAAATGTTGTCACATCAGATTGAATTGCTTCATGAAAAATTTTTTTGCATGCAATTACTTTAAGTTCTATGATTTAATCCGAATATTAATATTTTAATATATATATATATATATATATATATATATATATATA
>MQRK01119669.1:0-12566 GCA_001938485.1 Girardia tigrina
ATTTTTTGACATAAATCCATCCGTTCAGATAGCTTTAGGAAAAACAAAATTTTGGTAGCTAGTCAGTATCAGCATTTCTCGAAATTAATTAACCCGAGATATCATTTTTAACATTTTGACAAAGTCTCGTGCCTTAGGAACGTGGTCTTGTTAGAACCATATGTTTTCCTGTCCAACTGATTAATTTGAAATAATCAAAAAAATAAATATTATCTGTTACAACACCATTCAGCACCTGCAAAAATGTAATACCGCACCGACAATCTACAACAGAAGTGGGCAACTTTTTCAGTGATCATTTTATCTTTCCCGTCAATAACGAACATTTTGTTAGGGACTTCATCTATCATACTGATTTCTTAAACTTCAATTTTGTTCATCATCTAATCTGAAAATATTAATGCTACATAAGGTCACAACGTTTAGTCTTTGAGTCAATTGAACTTTAAAGAAATATCAATACATACATCTTTTTTAAAATAATCTGTAAGGGTTCTCTCAAGTTCAAATTGAGAACACGGCTAAATAAATATTTTTGGATTTTCAGCAAAACTTAACCGAAAGGGTGAAGTGGAAGTTTGGAATATTTTGCCCGAATCAACACTTCTTATACGATGAGAAACTGGTTTATCTGCTCTAAAGTCGTGCTGCTCGAATTTTATCATTGAACGAATCTCTGAGCCGTGGAGGGTAAAATATGTTGCAATTTTCAAAGTGTCTCTACAATCACAGCCTAAAATATCATACAATCAATTTTCGACGATGAATTGTTCATATATGTGATACCCCGATTCCGGGTGATAGGAATGTGTTTGATTTTATCTTTCTTTTGATTTGTGTACAGAGTCTGAGTCGATAAGGTTTTACGTGTATATAGTTGTTCTGGTTCATGATGTGTGGTTTGCTGGTGGTTATATTCTTTATTTTTGAACTTTCCATCTCTCAAGAAAGAAACTATGGTTTTGAGACGTAAACGACGACAAATAAAACTTGAAAAATCTGAAATCATTAGAACTGTCATTAATAATTTGCGACTGAAAAAGAAAATTATTATTAAAAGAAATATGACAATGATGCAGTTATTGTTCATCAAGAGTTCCTGGCAAATTGAACAGAATTGAGAAACAGTAAAAGGTTGTTATTGCTCAACGAAAATGTATGATCGTATATCGCAAACAAGACAAACGTTAAGTTAATAGAAGTTGACAGGGAGATTCTACAACATCAGACGTACAGCATCTGGATTATCATATTTTTCCATCGTCATGAAATGTCTTGGTCAACCAACACTTTACAAATGATATGATGCCAAAAAGAATATTGTTCAGTGTTTTGCTGCCAAAGACTTGATGTTTATTCTAACAACATGAACTGACTCTTTGGTCGGCTGCGGAATAAAATACTAAAATCAATAATTCAATAAACGATAATAATCATAATTAATTACCGTCTCAAGTTAAGAGCTAATTACATTTTTTGATACCAATAAAGACTATTATTTTTAACGGATTGGTTCGTTTATTTATTTATTTATTTTATTTTTACTGACTTTATCAATTGTTAAATTGGTTGTCTATAAATTAAAGTAATCCCACAGTCAAGGACTTGTTGTGTTAGTTTAATTTAGTAATAATTTTATTTTTATGGTAAAAATAGAAATATTGGATTACTTATTGCGGAATCTAGTATTTTTATATTCATATAAACATTGTATCTTTGTAAATTGGAAATTCTGTTTATTATCTATATCAATGTCGGGCAACCGGTGCGCCGCGAAAAATTCTGGGAGCGCCACGAACATTTTTGTAAAATATTTAAAATTGTTAAAGTTATTGAACTTGTTATTGAACAAGTGTTTGAAGTATTGCTGTAGCAATATTAGTTTTTATTATTATTATTTTTTATTTTATTTTTATTTTTATTTTTTATTTTTATTATTATTTTATTTATTAGAACCTCGTATTTTTGTATCATTGTAAAACATACAGTAAGTTTCGTACACAGTAAAATCTGTTGGTTAAAAAGCAGTGAAAAATAATATGT
Source organism: Girardia tigrina (assembly GCA_001938485.1). Taxonomy (NCBI): domain Eukaryota; kingdom Metazoa; phylum Platyhelminthes; order Tricladida; family Dugesiidae; genus Girardia; species Girardia tigrina. Next base: position 2,044 of record MQRK01119669.1, read on the forward strand.
TGTGATGCAAGAATCCTGTGCTTATAATTTATTCTTAGCGAGATTCTCACTCACTTTTCACCCAAGGTAATTTTAATTAAACATTATTAAGAAACGCTCTTATATTATGTATTCTAAATTCTCTCAAAACTAATGGAGAGTCCCAAAGGTGCGCCGCGAAAAAAAAGTTTTAAGCGCCGCAACTCGAAAAAGGTTTCCCGACACTGATCTATATCCTTCATTACGAACTTTTCTACTAATATATTAAACATGAACGAAATATTTGAGGTCGGATAATGACAATATGGTCAAGAAAATGTCAACAATAAATATTATTTTAAATAGTATTATTTTGATAATTTAATGGACAACAATTGAATCAAGCGACTCATAAAATACAATGTTATTAATTACTCTCGCATGAATCAATTTCACTATTATGGTCTGATGGTTTTGTATTTGCAAAGTCATTTGCTTCACAAGATAATATTGGCTAACTAATAGTAAATGTTACTAAGTTCATTCAATATAAAGTGATCGAATTCTCTAGCAAAGTAATGTTAAAATTTGACTCAAATTATTTATGAATCATCCGTAAAGTAATCATACTTAAGTTTGACTTCCATATCGTCTTATTTTTAAATTCTTTCACTTCTTCGTTCCAAAGATAAAATGTCTCTTTCACTTACATCTGGCTCAATATAGGTCGGAATATTGGTTGTACGTTTTATCGTTTCTTCGGTGTTTCAGAGTGAATTCTTGTGGTTGTGTTTTTATTATTGTCATTTGAAGAGTTCAAAGTTTTAATTTTAGATTATCTAGATAATGTATATATTAATAGACTTTTATATGGTTACGATAACAAGAAGAATATCAACCTAAATTTAATAAAAAAATATGTTAAATTTTCTATAATTTAATATTTAAATAAATTTTTAAAAATTTTTTTTTATTTTTAAATAAAATTTACAAATATAAAAATTAATTTTTAACTTTTTACTAAAAAAGAACAAAGAACTTCATTTTTATTTTGGTCCACATTTAAGGATAAAATTTATTATTAACCTTTTCGCAGCGCAACACGTTTTGAGATTTTGGGCTCCCTGTGCTCATATTTGTCAGGGGTTGCGTGTTTATTCGCGTGGATCAGTTAAGACGTAAGGAGAATACATACTTAGAGTATAAAATACAAAAGGATTAAATATGAAAATATTTTTAACTTAATCGAAATTATTTTATGAGTTTTAATTGAGACTTATTTTAGTTAGAACAGGGGTTCCAAAATTGGTCTCTACGGACCTCAAGGAGTCCTGAGATCATTCGGAGTGTCCTTGGAAAATTAAAATAAATTTGGGGATCCCTGATTGAGCAAAATTACACTAACAAAATTAACAGTGTTCGAGCAAATTTTGTACTGTAAATTTTGTCAGTTTAATTTTACTCAAACACTGTTGATTTGTCACGATTTTTCTCAAACAAGATTTTTTTATATTAAATAAACATTGTATCATTTGCATTTCCTAATCGATATTCTTGTTTGATGTTAGATTTATTTAAACATTCATTTCGATTGACTTGATGTAAAAGCGATATAATAAAAAAATAATGACAAAAATGATTATAATCTTCTCAATCAATTTAAAATATCAATGGGCTCAGAACAATTAGACTGAGCTTTAAAATGATCCACTGTGTGCCTCTGCTACCGCCGTCCGGTTCTCGGGAGAACTTTGGTATCGGATGGAACACAGTCTTTGAGAAAGTTTTGAATATGAAAGGGGGTCCGTTGGCCAAAAGAGGTTGGGAACCACTGAGTTAGAACATTTGATTGTTCACTCAATGATTACCGGAAAATAAAGAGTAAAAAAATTTTAATTTTTTTGTTAAACATTTGAAGTGTATTAAACTTACTAAACATTTCAAACCTAAGAAAAGTTATCCTCTCAAAATAAAGTATAGTAATTAAGGAGAGAATTGAGGTTCATGCGAACTTAACTCCAGTTAATTACTCCTAAGTTTGACTAAACGTTGTTGTCTCACTGAAGATCTGCTTAATTAAGGAAAATTTTCAAACAACATTTTAGAAGTTCTATAAACATTAAAAGTGTAGAGCTTTCATAAATACAGAAGTTAAAAATGATTCAGTCACTGAACTAAATAAAAAAATCTTTATATTCTTTAAAATTATTTATTTTATAGAAAATGTACTCATGTAATAGTTATAAAATTCTACCTGCTAATTATTTTAAAATATTGTAATTTAATGTTTTTTCAATGTTTACAATTTAATATTTCCTAATGAAAATCTTATTTAAGATTCATTTTCAAAGTAACTGGGGTAGACCCTCTTCAATCACTTAAATAGACAAATTCTGTTATTTTTAAATAATTAATATTTTTAAGTTTAGTAAAAATTATAAAATATTTTCATGACACAAAATTTAGTTATGGAACATTTTTTATAAAAATTCATAAATACCTAAATACAAATCTAAGTTGAAGAAACCACTATTTACCATGATTTTTTAATATTTTTATAATAACCCCTTAAGACCCAAATAAGCTCGACGGATCAGACATTTATAATTTATAATCTTATATACATGACCCGAGTGTTGTGCTTATTTTTTCTCAGCTATTCATACTATTCTTAAGTTTTCCGTTTTCTGTTACATTTATGATTATCTTTTTTATTTTCTTTTTTTTATTCTCAGAAACATTCACACAATTGTTTCATCTATGACTAACGCCAATACATAAAGCAATTAAATTTAATGATTTTGTAAAAGTATAATAAGCTCATGTGCGTATTATTTGTACTAGTTTATTCTTTCCATAAATGAATGCAAAACCAAGATATTAATCTTTTTCAAAGTAAATTGTAACTTATAAAAAATGATGTCATTAATTAAATTTTCAAAGAAAATATAAAAAAATATTTTAATTACAATGTAATTTACTTCACAAATTAATCGATAAAAAGTCTTATTATTTAATAGCTATTTATAAGTAATAATTTATTTATTGTTAATTTATGTAACTATTAGTGATTTGAATACGGAAGGTTGTTCGGAACGACCATATATATTCGTATTTGAATGCATAATAATATAAAAAATTTATACTTGAAATAAGTCTTAATATATTGTTTCAGCAATCAGCAATAATAAATAATAAACAAAATGTCTTTAAAAAATAATTAACTGTCATTTGGTATTCATTCTTATTTCACACCAAATGCAAATATGAGCTTCATAAATCACTGACAACGTATCATACAGAACTTTCCACACAAACTTCTATGTTTATATTTTCATCCAAATTTTAAAATCGTGTATAAACATTCAAATTTATAATAAATGAAATAAAAGTATGTATATATTCATCAGAAGTGCACAATCTTTTTGGATACTATAATCGAATTATTTTGTATCTACGTCTTTCGAGTCGCAAGTTTAATTGTGAAATAATTAATAAAATTAATTTTTTAATTACAGATAATAATATTAATAGAATGAGAGACTTCATGATTGAAGTGGTTAGCTTCGAGATGCCTTAATTTAAGCTTGCTTTGTGAGGATTAAAAGCAACTGCAATTTTGGAAGTTGCTCAAAAGACTGCTTAATTTATTGTCAAGGGTCCTCAAGTTGTTCACTCCCCGATATAAACCCGATATAAACCATTAGCAACATCACAATTTGCGTGAGCACCTTTATTAACAACACAAACATACTCATTTTCAGTAGCACTCTCAGCTGGAAGCATCCTTCTTGATTAATATGTTTTTAGTATCTATATTCAAATTGTTGATTAATGAATGAGATTTTAATAATCTGAACTTTTAGTTTCTCAAAATTTATTGGATAAAACAGTATTAAGTAAATTTTAAAAGAAACATTACTTTGTAAATTATATTAAATTTAATAACTGAAATCGTTCACTAAAAATATTATTAAAATTTATAATTATTAAACTTCTTAATTTATAAAGTATTTAAACATTAATTTCATTAAATTAATCTCATTAGATTTAAACAATTAATCAATAACATATCAATCCAATGTGAGTAGGAGAGTCACCAATCTAAACAGCATACAAACATCAAACTTACAACATTCAGAATTTCCCCTCACAATCTCAAATGACCTAACCTTTATAGAAATCTCGTTAATAAAGCTTTATATTATTAGATTGATGCAAAAGAAATGTCATTTTTAATGTATTTAATATTCATTGTTTAAAATATTTAGAAAATCCTCAATAAATAGATTCATATTTAAATTTACTTTAAAGCTTAAACTTTACTCTATATTTTGATACCAAGTATGATATTATTGTTTTTAATTTAAGGTGTATTTAATTTATTTTAGAAATGTGAGAAAAGAAGGAAATGAGAACAATTTTATTCTACGATTTCAAACTTGGTCGAAAAGCGACAGAAACGGCTCGGAATATTAACAATGTATTTGGACAACATACCACTAATTTATGTTGGTTTTCTAAGTTTCGAAGTGGCAACGAGAGCATTGAAGATTGAGAACACTGTAGTCGACCATCACAAGTTGACGACGACCATTTGAAGAAGTTAATCAATCCCGACCCGCATAAAAATTCACAGGAAGTCGCTCAAGAACTCAAAGTTTACAATCAACAGTTGTTAGCCATCTGAAGAAAATCGGGAAAGTGAGAAAGCCGGACAAGTGGGTGCCTCACGAATTAAACGAAAATCAAAGAAATCGTCGTTTTAACGTGTGTTCTCTGCTTTTGCGTAATCAAAGCGACCCGTTTCTGGATCGAATTTTAAGGTGCGATGAAAAAAGGATCCTATACGACAACCGGCGACGTTTAGCTCAGTGGTTGGATTTCAATGAGGCTCCAAAAAATTTCCCGAAGCCAAAATTACACAAAAAAGTCATGGTAACTGTTTGGTGGTCCGCATACGGTTTAATCCATTACAGCTTCCTAAAACAAGGCAAAACAATTACAGCGGAAAAGTATTGTCAGCAAATTGACAAAATGCACCGAGAACTACAAAAAAACGGCCGGCATTACTCAATAGAAAGGGGCCAATTCTTCTGCTTGACAACGCTCGTCCACATGCTGCAAGAAAGACCATGCTGAAGTTAAACGAACTGGGATATGAAACTTTGCCTCATCCACCGTACTAATCAGACATTTCTCCTACAGACTATCACCTTTTCAAACATTTCAGCCAGTTCCGTCGTGAAAAATGCTTCAGAAACCAAGGAGATGCTGAAAGAGTCTTGGGCGACTTCATCGCCTCCAGAACTCCAGAATTTTATGAAACTGGAAAAAAAATTGTTACCCGTTGGCAACAGTGTGTTCAATGTAATGGTTTTTATTTTGACTAATAAAGTTAATTCTAAAGAAAGTTATGTTCATATAAAGTTGACGGTTAAAAGACGACATTTCTTTTGCATCAAACTAATACATTATGAAATTCTATAACAAATTTGGTTACCCAAAAATAAAGACGCTCAATTTAAAATGAGAAAAATTGAAGTTCTTTGAAAATATTTGTGAACGATCCAAAGTTCAATATTTCCGACCAAAACATATTATTTCTTATTGTACTGTTATTTACTTTTTTGACTTTAGTAAAATTAAAGTCTTCGTTTTATTTTAGATATTGTCAATGTAAAAAAATATTGCTAGTATAATTTTCATCATATTTATTATATATCTCTAAAACTTTACGTGAAACTATCAATATGTATATGAAAATCATTAAATAAAGTATTTACCTTTTGTTTATATAATCGAACTCAGTTATAAAAAATGAGCCTTAAATGAAACACCCTTCACCAGAATACTATATTTGTTTTCCAAAACCTGATAGATACAAATGTTTTGAAAATGTTTCTTTTGTGTTATTCAATTTAATCTCAAGGTAGATATAAACATAAATTTTTAATTTTTTAATAAAATGTAACAAAGCATTGGAAGGGCCTCGAATACGTCAGTTATATTTTGGTGTACATTTAAGGATAAAATATATTATTAATCTTTCCGCAGCGCAACACGTTTTGAGATTTTTTTAATTAATAAGCGTCCATTGACCTTCATCAATATTTGAACGGTAGTCTCAACTAGTGCTTAATAGCATAGTTTCACGCAAGCATCAACAGTGACCTAACATCCACTAAAATGCATTGCCTTAAAAATATATTTTGAATGATTGCACATTGTTTTTGATCAAAAGTTTGCATCTAATGTAAAACTCAAAAAATATAAGTAAAAAAGGTAAATAATATAAAAATTGAGAAGTGTGTTCGAATTTCTTTTATATAAATCATTAATGATATTTGGAACACAAAACTAAAACCTTTCATTAAGATCAATTGATTATGTTAGGATTTTTTTGTCTAATAGCCTAAAAGTGACTCAATAGAATTTTCATTTAATCTTAACTATATTTATTGATTTTAAAATTATTTAAAGGTTTAAATATATGTATATATATAATCCCAGAGTTTCATCTGCGTAACGCTCAAAGTTTGCTGTGATAAATTTTTTTCTTGCTTTTGCATGGCTTAATTTTTTAATTTTTTAATCAATGCATAATAACTCAGGCTAATATGAAATTCCAAGCCGAAAATAAGCAGCGTCTGCGGAACTGCTATATTTATGAATAATATGATAGAACGATTGTAGACTTTTAAAATAATATCTAACACATGCATATGAAATATATTTATTTTAGAATGACAAAATATCCGAAAGAACTTTTGGTTCACTCTAATGACTATTCTGAATTATTCAAAATTGTGAGTTAAACTTTAAATTCAAATATTTTAGAATTTAATAAATTATAATTATGATTTTAAAATTTAAAAACAGAAACTTTCAAAGAAAATTCAGCACTTCCGTCATATATGACGGATTTTCTTCTAATATATATATATATATATATATATATATATATATATTTGAATTTGTATGTTCAATTAAAGAAGCAAATTTTAAACTGCTATAAGTGAAAATCAATTTGAAAAAAACAAATCGATTGGAGAATTGTATTTGTATAGTTACACAGTTAATCGATTAATTGTTCTCTGATAAACAGGATAAACAAAATTAACTTAGCAGTTTGTTTAAATTTAACTAAAAGTTTATTTAAGATCCAATGCAGCTGATCGCTAGTTCTTTGTCCAACAACTAATCTTGTCATAAAGAAATAAGCACATGTAATATCATCCTATCTCGGCTTGACTTATTTATGCTTAAAGCTAATTTCCTCTACGAATTACGTAACATTGTTCGCTTAAACAGAGGCGGGAAAGTATGGATTACGACTTCAGAGATGATGAGATAAGAAAATTATTTTCGAAGAATCAATAACTTTCCACTAAATTCAAAGCAAATTTATAAAAAAAATTAAAATTCAAATATTTTTCAGAAAATGTTTTAAACTAAAGTAAACAGACATAACATCATATCATTGTACGAGGATGCCTCGGCTTTGACTTTTAATAAATATCACAGATAACTTATTGATACTTTGTTTAGTATTTTACAACTTATATACTCAATATTTAAATCATATATATAAAATTATACATCTTTTTGTCTATTTTACTCTACCTTGGAATTAGTTTATATACGATTTAAATGGTTCTAAGTTTCTAATGGATGATAATTTATGTGTTAAGGATCATTTAAGATTGCAAAGAAGATCTCTCATTCATCATAACTCAAATTTGATCCGCCATAACAATTATTTAGTTTTTATTAAATAAATGATTATTTCAATCAGTTTTGAAATATACATTCAAAATTTGAGATAGGAACAATCTGTGTTAAAGATGGTCGAAAATCTTTATGTATGACAAAGGTACTCGATTCTTTTTCAAATATCGTAACACCCTTCATAAAATATCTGAAGAGTTGATTCCACTTGCGTCTTGAACGTAGTCATAAATTATATAAAATACTTAATAATTTTATTTTTGACATTTAATGGAACTGTATGGCGAGTCATCATTTAGAGCTTTTTTGACTCAAACTTTCGAATTTATCATTGATTAATAAAAATGTTTTGTTAAATTATGTAAGCAACGCTGGTCGGTCTGTGGTTTTCGATTATTATTTTTTTCACCAATAATTTAGCAATAATAATTGATTTAATTAGCATAAATTTATTTCGAATTTTAAAACGTTCACGTATAAATCTAGCAATTTGATCGACTATAATTTAATATTCAATTGATATTTTTTTTACTTATTAAATATAAATATTCTTAATGCATTTATTTAAATGTCATTTCTGTTGATCCAGAAGTTCAACAGGGGCCAAAAATAAATGACTTCAAGCGATTTTGGCCAATTTTGACCCACCATCTCTATCTTGTCATATCAGTCACAATGCTTGAAAAGGAACTTTCTTTCATGTGATGCCCATCCATGCATCGCAAAATCCACAATAGGTTTCAATAAAAAAGGCTAATCTTCTTCAATTTTAGGTCTAGCAGGCTAACCATGACCTTCAGTGGTGTGTGTAGTTTGGGATTATCTTCAAACAGAGAATTTAATTTTCTTTTCTTCTCATCTCTCACTTTCCGGCTCTTTATCGATCACCCTTCTACTTCGTCAGCTGCATTTTCAATTAATTTTTTTGTTCTTCATCTCTTTCAATTATACATCTTGTTCCTGTGTAAGTCGTTCCTACAAGACTTCTAGATCAGAATTCAGAATGTAAATATTTCACTGAAAATTAAGCTGAGCTTTACCAATTCTTGCTCATACTGAGTAACTATTACTAGGCACTGAATCATCTGCCTCATCATCGACCATTTGTTCAACAGACTGAGATACATATTGGGTTGGCCAAAAAGTCATTGCGCTTTTGAGAACGTCCTTGAAAATATAAAACAATGTGATAAAATTTAAATTCAATTATATATTCTGAAACCTTAATTTTCAGATTATGTTTATACAAAATATTAATTGATTTTGTTTTAATTTATTACTTTACCGTCAATTCGAAATAGGAAATCAAAATGAGCATATTCGTCATGTTTTGTTGCATTATTTTCGCAAAGGCGACAAAGTTGATGGCGACAAAATAACAGCACTGATCAAATCTAATCAACATATGACGACAAGAGAAGTTGCAGAGACTCTGGAAATATCAAAATCATGTGTTGGAAGTCATTTAAAGAAACTTGGATTCATCAGTAAACTCGATATGTGGTTACCACATGAACTGAAAGAAATTCATTTGGTGAAACGTATAGACATTTGCGATTCCCATTTGAAGCGAGAACAAAGTGATCCATTTTTGAAGCGCTTGATTACGGATGACGAAAAATGGATTGTTTATCACAATGTAGAACGCCAACGATCATAGAAAAAACGTGGTAAGCCTGCCAAAACGATCCCAAAAGCAGAAATTCACCAAAAGAAGGTTATGCTTTCCGTCTGGTGGGATTTTAAAGGAATTGTGTTTTTTGAACTCCATCTGAGGTATAAAACCATCAATTCAGACAGATATTGAGGTCAGCTGGAGAAATTAGCTCATTCAATTCAACAGGAACGTCCTGAATTGGCTAATCGAAAAGGAGTTGTAATTCAGCATGATAACGCAAGACCGCATACAAGTTTTACCACACGCCAGAAACTCTTATCACTGGGTTGGGAGGTTTTGCCGCACCCACCGTATTCTCCAGACTTGGCCCCATCGGATTTTCACTTATTTAGATCACCGCAGAATTCCTTAAACAGAAAAACATTCGCCAGTGATGATGACATCAAATCATTCCTAGACGGCTTTTTTGGTGACAAAGGCAAAGGTTTTTATGAATCAGGAATAATGAAGCTACCGGAAAGGTGGAAGAAAGTGATTGAAAATAATGGACAGTATATCGTGTGAAAATATTTGTGCATCCATGTCATTTTTTGATAATAAATATTTTAGTAAAAAACGCAATGACTTTTTGGCCAACCCAATATTTATGAGGCTTTTCGACAGGTATATTTTGGAATGTTTTTTTATCTACAAATGATGTTTGTTTACACCAAAAGGTAAGTAGTAATCTTTTTTGTGATGGAAATCATCTTTAAACTTTTCCACCAATTAACTTATTTGGTGGTGGTTAACTTATTTATTTAACTTAAATTTGACTTTAACTTGCAAATCTGCATATTTTTTATGCATTCCACTTTTGCATAAGTTCTTCTTGACAAATCTTTCTGCTCTTTGTAGGATATGCCAACACGTACGCGTCGAAAAGATACCGTTACATTTTGTTTTTATCCGTTGTCAATTTGTTGCTAACAAATATATTTATTTTTTTTGTAAACATAAATTTTAATAAAAATTTATACAAATCAATAATTAAAACTAATAAATAATAAATATCTTAAGTAATATTGAAATTTACTACAAAATAAAATTAAAATTACAAAATTATTTGAGTTTTTTATGTGATAATAAGAAATTTAATTTCTAATAAAGGAAAGATACACGTAGGTCTACGTAGAGAATAATGAATAATATTATTATATATATATATATATATATA
>MQRK01119721.1:0-10640 GCA_001938485.1 Girardia tigrina
GTGACGTTTTAATTCATTGTGTCAGTATGACAAATTTCCAAATTTAAGTCAGTCGTATCTTAGTATCGTGTGTCCCATAAATAGTTGGAAATTTCAAACGAAATTTGCATTTTTCCATAGCTGAGTAATTACAAACTTGTTCAAATATAATAAAGTTTTTAATACAAATAAGCTTTAGAAAGTGCCACCATCGGCCTCAAAACACAAAGCACATCTCTCAATAACTGGATTAGGAAGAATATTAGTATTATTAAATTATTATTCAAAATTATAATCATTAAAATAAATATTAATTTATATAAAATTAATTGAATGTGGTTCCAATTATTTCATCATTAATTCTCGTATTTTTGTATTTGTTTTAATTATTAAATATATTTTGGGAAACGAAATTATTGTGTAATTCTTATTAAAAATTAACATGGCGACCACGTTCAGTTATTGGAAGAATTTGATTCCCGATAGATACAATGGAGAAGATAATCTTGAAGAATTCATTGAAGAATGCAGAAGATTTTTTGAACACAAAGAATTAATAGTAATTAATAGAAGACTGATTTACTTATAAAGACAAGAGCTTTTATGAATCAAGAATAATGAAGCAACCGGAAAGATAGTTTGTCATAATGTTTATACAATCGTGTCATTTTTTTATGATAAACGTGATGATAAAAACATTTGCCGTTTTTCAAACGCAATAACCTTATTAAAATTTTCATTAAAATTACATTTTATACGGAAACAAGTAAAATACCATTGAATTTGAAATATCCTCTTTTCAACAATAAACCTTTAGAAAATATGAAAAATATATTTTTAGTGAATATTTTAATATAATAATTAAAATATTGACACTGAAACTAAAATTGTAGACATTCTTCTTTAAAAGTCTTCCTGTGAATCTGAAGATTTCTTAAATATTCGTGTGGTTTTGATTAGATATTTTAAGGTTTAGTAAAAATAACTGAAATTAATTTTAAGTTTATGACATGAAGTATCCCCAGATAGTATTTATTGAATAACAAATTCAAGGACTCCAGTTGAAAAATAAAATGTAATATCCAGTGTCACTTAATCTATATTGCCAATAATGTGAAGACATCGATCCTTATGAAGTGTGAGGAATATTCGGTGTGTAATTGTTTGTGTAGTGTTTGCATGTTTAAATGTTGTGTGTCGATTTGGGATTGTGTTTCTACTAATGAGATGGATGATCGATATTTTAATTCTTATAATCTAAAATTTTATTTATTCAAATGATTAATTTATTATTATTGTAAATTTTAAATAATTTTATTAATTTTATTTTTGTAAAATTTTAATTAATTAAATTAAATTAATGTTTTTAAATAATTATAAAAAGTGATTTTATTTTAACCAATAAAATTAAAAAAAAACATTTTAAATAAAATAATTCTTTTCAAGTTAGTTCAGATTTTGGATGAGAAATATTAAACATTGATAGATGAATTTGAGAGAAAACATTATTACGGAATGTCATAGAGAGGATCCAAATTGTGATTGCAATAAATGTTATAACAAATGTGCGAGTTCTCTTAACATTGATCATTAGTAAAATAAAATGGATTAAAGATTAAAATAGATTTAAGACCATTTTACCCTATTTTCTTTATTGTTTTTACTTTAATATCATATTAAGTGTATAACTTAGTTTTTTGGATCTTCTAAGAGATGGTGTAACCTTTGTAATAAACATTATTTTACAGTCGTACGTACAGATTTTTAAAGTGCTGAAATCGAGATAAATTAACTGTGTTTCATTCCGTTCTGTTAGGGATGTAGTCTTTATGGTAAGTTATTATCATTCTATTTTATCAACATAATTTAGAATTTTTAATCCAATATATTATATATTTTTGAAATTTAGTGACATGTTTCAATTAATGATTGAATTTTATTAAGTTGTCAAGTATGAAATTTGAGGGCCTAATTACAATAAAATCAAATAGCTATAATTTGAAAATCACTTAACATTTTATGTGCTCAGTTTTTATTTATTGCAAAATATCTTATCTATTGAACACATCAATAAACCTTTATTAAAATTATTAATATCCTGTTTTAATTATCCTTATTTTAAAGAATTGGAAAAGCAGAAATTCGAACTATTATGAATTATGAGTTCCCATGTGAACTTCAGTATCAGTAATCGAGAAAACATCAATATTGTATACAGATGCAATGCTACTATGCAGCATCAGTCTTAGATTGGTTCAAGAAATATATGAAAGGTAATGTTAACCTCAATAATGAGTCTTAGGGTCGCCCTGGAAAACAGGTAGACAATGACGAACTGAAAGTAACCTTGAAGTTAGATCCATCACCAAGTGCTCATGAATTATCTCAAAAAATTAATATTTCAAAGTAAACAATATTAAATCACTTGGCTAAAATTGGAAAAGTTAAAACGTTTTATAAATGGATGCCCCATGAATTGAATGAAAAGCAGAAACAAATGAGTTAATGTATGTGCTTGATAATGCTTTCTCGTTATAAAAGTGATAATTGTTTGAATCAATTTTCAATGAACAGTAGATCCAATATGATAATTACACAATGCTCAGCAAGCAGAGTAGAGACGATTGAAGCACTGAAACACAGTTCAAATCACAGCATTCATCAAAAGAAACTAATGGTGAGTGTTTAGAGGTCTTCCGCATGAGTAATTCATACTGATTTCATTAAATCATGTTTGCCGATCACAGCAGATGTCTACTGCAACCAATTGGAATATATGATGCGGAAACTAAAAGAAAAACAGCCGCATTTGGTAAACAGGTCGACTCCTATTTTATTCTATGACAATGCAAAACAACATATTGCACTTAAGACAATGAAAAAACTACATGAACATGTGTTGAAACTTCTGCATCATTCTCCATAATCATCAGACATAGCTCCAACTGTGTACTACTTCTTCCTTAATTGGAATAAATTTTTGTCATGAAAAAAACTTAATTTCAAAAAGAGTGTAAAAATGGACAAGATGCAGCTCAAATGTCAAAGGTGTCGACAATTTGGGCACATGCTTTGATAAATGACACAAATATTCGTAATGGTAAATTATCAATGAAATTTGACTTTAGTTCTACAAATTTCATTTTTGCTGACCTAATATTAATATAATGAAATCCTTTTATCTGGACTTTAACTCAAACTATACTACTTGTGTTATGGCTTATACACCAAAAAATAACTTTATAGTTTCTAACGAGTTTGCTTGAACAGATTGCAAAGAAATAGAAAATTAATAGGTTATTCAACCACAAGGCAAAATGCGTATTTCATCGTACTTTTGTAGATTCGATATCCGTAGCACTTTTCTTTTATTTGTCTAGTTTACTGAAGCTGTTTATTAACCTTGTCTTTATAATGAGAATCGTATTCTACCTTGATGATCTTTGTCAATTCAGTTTTCTGCTTCACATATGCTAGTGAAAATATATCATTTATCTTCGTAAATTAGATATTTGATGCACTGAATCGTCGATTTAAATTCTTGCATGGGAAAATAAAAGAAAAGACTTTAATTTTTGAGTAAGATGAATACGACCGTAAAATGTTAACAACGATCATTGTCATGTCAACATTGGTATTAATGAAGTAAAAAAATAAGTCTGAAAACATTTTAAAATGTTATTATAATAAAATAAAAACTGTTTAAAGGCTGTAAATAAAAAAGGATTTGTAGATATAATATGTCTTCATTGTAACATGAACAAAACATGTTTCCGCCTATATTCCATCTTAAAACTACAAAATTTTTAATTATAACCACTAATTTGATTTGCAATTCCTTTATCTGCATCATAACTCAAATTGTCTTCACAAAACTCTATTAGTTAAACATTGTTCTTGATTGATAATTTTTAATTGTATTTCTAAACCTCTAATTATTTGAAGAAGTTTAAATTACAATTCTTTACTAAAATAATTTAAAATTATTTTCAAAAATATTTCTAATTCATTTTAAATATATTATTTATTATTAAATAAATATTTAAATTATAATTAATTTTTAAAATATTTAAAATCACCTTTCAAACAGATTTAAAATATTTGTGGAATAATTATGTCAATATAAATGTATTTTAATATGTAAGTAGTTTTAATAATCAGAAATGAAAATTGTAATTTCAATAAATTGTTATTATTTATAGATTCGCTTATTACAACAATATTTTTATATATTAATTGATTAAAATATATTAACTTAATTTCAAAGTTGTTATTTACATTTGTTAAAATGGCCTGAATAATCTAACGGATCAAAAAATTAAAATATCAATCTTTCATCTGGATGGAGAAACAAAATCCCAAAAAAACAAAGTACAATAAACATCATTTGAAAATATTCCTCACAATTACAGTACAAATCCATTATAAAACCTGTATAAATATTTATGCTATTATTTACAATGGTATTTCATTATGCTGACTAACCTGTACGACAATGCTGGTAATGTAGTTTCCACGATACTGAGTTATGCGTCCAGTCCGCGGAGCTTATTATGAGTGCTGAATTATATTGGTTCATTCAAAACTTTGATTAGAAATGTTGAATGGCTAAAGTCATTTAAACCGAGGGGGATGTGAGGAATGTTTTGAATTGTGTGTTGATATTGTGCATGTTATATGTTGATTCGGATTGTGCCTCTCCTACACCGATGGATGATTGGTATTTTCTTTGAATCCTACTATTTAAAGGTTCAAAGGGTCCTTCCGTAGTGAAATGTATATGTGAAATTATAAAAAGCAATGAGAAAAGAAGTGTGAATGTAGTCTATAGTTAAAGGGTTAGTCACATCAAACCATTTAGACCCTTATGAAAGTGTAAAAATAATTTCAAATTCTAGTTATTAAAGAAACTATTTTAGCTATAAAATTGTTGCAAATAAATACTTTAGAATAATATTTTATGGTATTCATATAATTAAACAATATCAACGGAAAGAAACTAATAAATAAGTAATAATAATGGTTCACAATAACAAGAATTATCTGGGTAGAAAGGAGAAACTTTACTAAAATAGTTACTTTATTGCTTAATATCAAGAGGTATATTGGGTAGCGTTTCTTTCTTTCGTAGCGATAAACGTTCTCACAGAATTTTTAGTTATCAAAGATCTTGTAAATAACAAATTTGTGTTTTGAATAATCTGTATTTTAATGAGATTGTAGTGGAAAAATAGAGTCGGACTTTTTGAATTTTCTAATTAAATTTGTTTCATTGAATAGCTTGTAGATGAATGAGATCACAGCCGAAAAAATAAAGTCAGGAATTTTGAGTGAAATCTTCCAATGAATTACAGATGCAAAAAAATACGAAAACAAGAGATTTTTTATCCGTCATTGGCGATTGCTTTATCACTTTTGGTGGAACAGCATTAGTAGGAATCCAAACTTTGTGATCTTCTTTCTTTCCTCTACCTTGGAAAAAGACCCATGTCTCATCCTCTATCCCTATGTTGGAATATGCTTCATCACCCATCTGTGAAATTACATGGTGTATATGCTCTGCAGTGTTAATGCGTTGTTGTTTATTAGCAGCAGAAAGTTCGTAAGGGACCCAAACTGAGCAAACTTTTTTTAATGAAGTTTTTCACGTAAAATTTTGTAGACTGTATTTTTGCCTTATGAGGGGTTAGTTTTAAGTTTCGCCAAAATAGTTTATTATTTTTATAATTTGAAAATTTAAAAGAAATAAATTAACAATTACAATGTAGAGTAAAAATATGATTAAAAAAATACTTATTTAAAATATGTTTACAGTAATAACAATTAACATATTTTAATAAAAGTTATAGAATAAGTTAAATAAATTTTAATTAACGGATTAATATTTTCAGAAATAATTTTTTTAATAAAATGGTTATTGTAAATTTAAATTAATTAGTTTTATGATTAAGTTTCGTAAGAATGTAAAATTTGGTTACATTAAAAATTTGTAAAATTTTTTGTAAAAAAAATATAAGATTATTTAAGATCAAAATATTGTAAAATTTTTGTAAAAAAAATGTAAGGTTATTTAAGATTTAAATTTTTGTATATTTTCAAAATTTAATCGAAAGAATTTAATGAACTAATTTTGTGCGAAATAATTGAAGTAACAAGAAAGTTGTTTAATTATGTGAATTGTGAATATTAATAAATTTTTGTGGTGTTAAATTATGACTTTACAATGTGATAATAATGAAAGTGGCATAAACGCTACTTACATGCCTAAAGAAAGTTCATTAGACGCAAAGACGCATTTGGAGCTTCATAAATTACTTCTTTGACTGCTTTAATCTTTTCATCGTCTATTAATGACGGCCTGCCACTTCTTGATGAATCGTCGAAGGACGTCCGCTTTTCTTTTTTAAAATCATTCAACCATTGTTGAATACTTTTCAGTGCTGGGTGATTTGCGTCTTCCCATGCCTACTGAAGAATTTCTGAAGCAGAGAATCCTCTTTTACTTTGAGTTAGAACAAAAAAACGTTGACAACATTTATTTGGTTCCATTGTTAAAAACCGCTTGATTTGAATTCGCTGCACTTTTAAAAACAAAATTTTACTTTTTTTTAATTTTATGCTTTGAAATTTTAACACAGTATTTATGACAGTCTGAATAATATTCAATCTAAATTTAGTTAAATTTGGTAAAATATTAGTGTGTTTTTAAAGGTCACCTGAGGACTTTTTGGACAGGTTAAGTATATATATTATGGATATACAAAAAAGAATATTTATACAGAAAGATATGGTGTGAGGTTAAGGAAACAATGATAATGAGGTAAAATACATCTAGGTCAAGAAAGGGTGCTTCAACCAATAGATAAAAAACAACGATTCTTCATGTTACTTAGAAAATATGGCTCAAAACATGCATCATTTAAGGATGTGAGAGAAGAGAATGTAAACAACCCCTCTCCAGGGTCACAAGTAAAGATTTGAGATACAAACAGAGTGGCCACTCTGGAAAGATATTCAAATGTGTTAACTATAAAATCTGTTGATAGTTGATTCATTACTATGGACAAATGGAACTTCCAAGCACGAAATACAGTTAATGAAAAAGAAAAGAATCGAGGATGACCCGAAGGTGATTACGCCAACACATTGACTCGTAACTGAAAGACTCATTTCGAAATGCACAAAAGATCATAAAAGAATACTAATATGCAAATTTTAAATTAAAATAAAAAAGAAAGTAATTCATGAATAAAATTTATTTGATTTCATACAGATACAAAAAATGGACAATAATTAAATTATATTTAAAATATTTTTCTTTTTCCTAATAATTATAAAATAATTTTCCTAAAGCAAATTCGTCTTCAAAATATACAAAGTTTAGTTTGCCTATCAAAAATACATGTTTTAGTTTTGTTATCTACAATCTTTTTCGTCTGGTTATTGGAGAATGAATTTTTCTGCTTTGGAATAAAATAAATAAAATAAATTTTTCTTTCAAAAATATTTTTTCTCATTTTTTTAAAAATAAAATCATTTAGATTTGCAATTGGTTTTCGATATAATTTTTTTTCGGGTTTTTCAAGTGTTAAACGGTTTTTTCAAGAACAATTCATGTTTCGGTTTTTTACAAAGCAGACATTTAATTATTGTTTAACAAATGAAGCGTAAAAAGTTTCGTTATTTTTTAATTTTTTTTCTAAATTTTATAATTTAAAAGTTTTTTTCCAAAAAAAACGAAAAAATTATTTTAATTATTCTTAAAAACAATTTTAAAAATTATATTTAATTTACAAATTAAATTTGTATTTTAAAATAATAAGTTTTCAGTTTTATATTAGGAAAAAATATTCTAAAATAATTTGCATAATTTAATTATAAAGTTTTCAAAAAAATAATTAACTGATTATAGTTTATCAATAGTAAATTTTAATGTAATTCATTTTTCAAATTATTTTATTAAATAAAATATTATATTATTATAAAGTGAAATTTTATTATATTAAATAAAATAAAAAATCTCAAAATTAATTAGTTTGATTAATAGTAAATTAATTGAAAAAATAAAAATAATATTTATAGATGCATTAGTTTTAAAATTTTAATCCGTTGAATTTATTTAATTTATTTAATTTAGAATTATTTTTTTATATTAATAATATATTTATTAACGTGATGTTATTCTTACAAAATATTTAGACATTTTTTAGTGTTTTTAGACGTTTCTGCCTATTACTGATTAAGAAGCTTTTATTTAAACTTATTTCAATCCTTGTAAATTACCTAAAATAAAAACAAAATAAAGAAAAAAAGGGATTGGAGATATGACGTCTGTATGGATACATTTATTTACCCTCTCGATGCATCGTCATTGCGGTCCTGGATACACAACCAAATTCGAGACAGGATGATTTGAGTAATGGCTAGCAATACATGAGTGGGAACCTCAATTACTGATGCTACTAAACAAACAGACAGCATAGAAAATACTGTAGTTGCTCGCAAAATAATTATATCTCAGACTAATAAAATAATTCGATCCCCCTAGGCGGGATTAGCGTTTGGGTTTGAAGAAGTTATGTACATGGAATGTTTGAGGGTTAAATGATCATAATGTCTTTGATGTTACTGACGCTCTCGAAATACTAAATGTGAATGTAGCCACCCTGACGGAAACGCACAAATTGGTGTCATGATTGAGAATTACAAAAAGGTGGACCAATGGAATAAATTAGGGAAAGATGAGTTGGTTTACTAACCAGAATAACGAAAAGTGATATCTAGTTTGATGCATTCTCGGATCGAATTTTCAAAGTGAAAAACATTTCCTACAGAATAATTATCCTAGGAGTGTACTTTCTACTGACTGCGAATACAGTGTCACCACATTCTAGGACTCTCTAAACACTGTGGTTGAAAAAAAAGCTAGGCCGTGCGGATGGATATTGGTGGTGGGAAGAGACTTCAATTATCGCATGTACTTTACGGAGAAAAGTACTCAGTTTCGGAAAATTTGCGCACAGTGCATACATTTAAGATAATGGGGAAAAGTTCGTATTACTGGATGAACAGATAAGACTGAAGGTTGTAAACTCCTTTTTTTGCCACAATGACAAGAAAAGAATCAGCTGGACCCACCCGGCAACGAAGAGACGGACACTGCCGAATTACCTTCTTAAACATTTAGAAAACATGAGCAAGATCAAAGTTGTACTATTTAAGCATCTTTATGACTGTGACTCCGATCACGATTGTGTAGTCTTATATCTACAAATAAAAGGATATAAGACAGGTAGTATGAAAAAGAAATCTAAAACAGAATTGCTTAAAAGTATTCTGAGTCATCTCGTAACTCGTGACGGCAAAATTTGTCGTCCCAGCTTCAGCGAATTATTACGGAAGCATAACCAGAATCGGAAAACACAAAGGAAGTCATTACAACAGTGCTGGAGAAGTACAAGAAGGTGAAAAGGGCCTCTCTAAAAGCTAACTGGTTAAATGTTTACAAAACTGAACTAAGTCATCTCAATAATAAAATGAGTCACATAAGAAAGAAATTGGTATTGCACCCTTCTGCAGAAAATCTGCATTGCTAGAGAGCCGCGCGAAACAAAATGACCAGTTCCATTCATAAATGAAAGTGAGGAAGATTGGTCAATCTCAGTAATGAGATCGAACAAAGTTTAAATATTGGAAGCTTCAAGAAAAGAGCTATGACTTATCTAGAATTGCGTAGGCTTGGGGAAAGGTAGAGCTTGTAATCCATTTGAGTGCTTCGACAGGATACTAAACAAAGCTTCTTAAAAGCCTAAAGATGTTCCGAGTTATATGCCAATGGAAAGGCGGAGGTCTACATATAAATTAATATGTAAATAAAAACTGACAGAATTTGAAGATAAGTAGATTTAAGATCCAATACATTTAGTGTATGAGTTATGTATAATAAGTCTCTTATTACATTATCATCTATACCTATATTCAATAAAGAAAAATAATTAAATTTAATAAATAACATTTAATTTATTCAATTAGAAAATTAATATATTAGATTTTTTTTCAATTTTCATTAAAATTTCATTCTTGAAAATTTTTTTAACCCGTTATAATTCAAAGTTGCTTTTTGTTTTATTAAAAAAGATTCTGGGTAATATAATTAGAAAAATGGGTAATGTCGGTGGGGGATAAAATATCCGTATTTGGTGAGAGATTTGTCAGACGAAAGATATTGCTATTTCTGATTGAGGAAGACATTCATCACGACATTGACAAACTATCGTCATTTATCTTTCTTAATTCTAACATAAATACTTCACTAATCATGAATAAAAATTATTTTTATTGCTTAAGTGATTTTGTTTTGTGGGCAAATTTATTTTACGAAAACAAAGTAAATATGTAATCTAGCTGTAAAAGAAAAAACGTTTCTCAAACTTGTTTGAAGTCGTTTCATTTTCATCGAAATAAAATTCAAATAAAATAATAAATAAATAAAATTATTCCAAGATTCCCATATTTCAGTTTGTTTATTTCGAAAATAGAAAGTAGAGAAGAAAGGAAAAATCCAGAAAATATTATTTTATTGTTATTAAATTATTCATAATTTGTTTTTTCTTCTTTCGTATTTTTAATTTGAGATTATTTTGAGAAAATAATTTTTTAAT
>MQRK01119750.1:0-18616 GCA_001938485.1 Girardia tigrina
GGGCTCTCCAAGAGAGTCAACTAGGTTCTGTTGCCTGCCTGATGTTAAGCAGTGCCATCTCTTTGAATTTCTTCTTCAGAGATATATAATAGGTGTTGGTTGTAGTGTTTTGCGCATAATTCGATGTTTCGCCTACCTACTCTGGTAGCATATGCAGCGATGTCGTCGTCATTCCATCCAATGGCGGCGAGGAGAAAATTGTTGGTGTAGTGCCATCGGCCGAGGCTACCTACCACGAAAGGGAAGATGGTTACTTCGGCTTTTCCTTTGGATTGTATGAGATCAAGTTGGGCGTCTAGGTATTTTTCACAAGCTCGATCGAAGGCGTAGTTGAAAGTGTCTTCTGCGTCCCAGGGGCTTTTGACCTCGATGATCCAAGCGTCACGACCAAAATCAACAAGGATGTCAAAGATGAAAAGTTTTCCGTTAGGCATTGTGTGTCTGTGCTCGGTCTCTACAGTACAGCTATTGCCGAATCTTTTGCGGATATATTTGGCCAGTTCATGTTTGATTTTGTCGTGTTTCATAGTGCAAAAAGGAAGGGAGTAGTTACATCCGTTAATGATGTGCATTGGAGTCTCGAAAAATTTTCCACATTTACGGCACAGGTTGCAAATTTCATTGACGTAGAGATGGTTGAGAAAATTACAAGAGAGAAGACCAAGTCTGGCGCGGTGGATGAAAAACCATCCTTCGAAATTAATCCATCCTCTCATGATGGATTTGTTGAGATTTTCGTTGATTGTACAAACATCGAAGGTGTGGGTCAATCTCTTGTCTTGAAGGAGAAGATGTTTGTGAGCTTTGTTGATATAGTTGAAGAGGATAGAAGAAATAGCAGCTTCGTTGGAGGTGTTGATGAAACCGGTTTGGTTAAGAAAGTTGATAGAAATGTTGGTTCTATTAGAGTCTGGTATCCACTCAAGTTTGATGTCGACACCCAATTCTTTGGCGAGTAGTCTTCTTGCCAAAGATTCTTATTGGAAGCCACCACCGGTCTTGACATCGGTCACCAGACTTCCAACCGCCATGATCACTCAACGCTGGAAAGCAATTGGATTGGTGCAGCTGCCGATCTGGTTGAATTTCCGTCTTTCAAACGCTCATCAATCAGTCCCGGGTCGCTGAATTTTCTACCACCCCAACGATATCCTTAGGTGTCGTCACCGACTTTTATATCGTTTTTTGACGCAGCTCACTGTAAACATTGGTTGTTGCCGCGATAGCTTGTAGTACCAGTACAATGAACAACACACAAGTTATATTTGAAACAAAAACAAATCCGACATTCAGTGGATTTAAACAAATACATCACCTATGATTTAATTAAAATCGATTTTTTAAAAAAAATTGAATCAGAATTTAAAAATTAAAATAAACATTGGTGAATTTCTTATTAAAACAAAGCTTAAATATTTTTGTAATAAAAATCTAAATGTACTTTTGACAAGCAATATAACCTTTGTGAGGAATATTTGTAATGCTGTTTTGTGTTTGAATGTTGTGTGTTGATTTGGTATTTTGTCAATTTGCAACTGACTGGTGTTTTCTACAGTATTTCATAATGAATAAGGCCTTTTGGATTAGTTCTAGGATTGTCTATTTAAAATCGGAGAAGGTCAGAAGTCGAATGGCCAAAAATTAAAATTATAAAATGTTTTATAAGAATTATTTACTGTGTCATAATTTTATTATTTAATTATTTAAATAATTAATTTTATTCAATTAATAGGCTTAAAATTAACTTAATATCGAATTTTTAGCTATTGATACAATAATGTATCTGCTTATATGGAAAGCAATTCGATATAAATAATTTTTAATTTTTATTCAGGAGTTTGGGATGATGACCACAAACACAACTGAATATACTTAACAATGTTAGATCTGTTTAAAAAAAGACTAATTTCTATCAAAAATATTCACAAAGAATGGCCTTCCAATATTGACAATGTGAATGGAAACCCATATTTATTAAGCTTTTATTAACCCATTTTTTTGATTTATGTATCGTTTTTTATAACCAAAGTTATAAAAATTTAATATCTTTATATTAGTATTTTATTACTTTTTTATTGACCAAATATTTCGTATTTAGATTTAAAAATAAATCTTTTCCCATCAAATTTAGAACAATTAACACTGTTGCGAATTTAATTTGATGAATAATAAGATGACCCCCGTATGTTCTAATTTGAGTTTTACACTTTCCGAGAAACCTATTTTTACAAACTTTTATAAAGGAATGAAGTATCTGAAAGCATTTTTTTAGTCTTTTAAGATATACATGTACTGTTTAAAGAAAATATTTTTAAAATAAATTTTATTATATCCTTTTAATTAGTAAACTATAATGGGAATTCTCTTTTGCAATATGAAAATATTTTAATTTTAATTAAAATTTTATAATACTTATAAATAATATGAATTAAATATGTATATAAAAATACAAAATATTTTAAAAGATGATAAATTTTTCCAATGAAAATAAAACAATTTGTTTAAATTATTACATTATTTTATTTAAAAATATACTTCATTTTATAAAATAATAATAATAATAAAAATAATAATAATAATTATTATTATCTTTATTATAATTATTCTTTAGGCAAATATTTATTAAAGAATTTTTTCAAAATATATTATTAATAAAATAAATAATATTTTTATTTTTAGATATGATAATCAACAATCTATAATTTTATATATTGTTTAATATTTTAAATAATAATGATAAGAATAATTTTTTTAAAAAAAAAGAGATTATTAAAATTCCTTTTTTTTTATTTATTTTGTTCATTAATCAGATAAATTTCTTGATAAAAAATTTAACAAGAAAACAAACTGAAAACAAAGTAAATAAATAATCATCAATCTCTTTATTCACAATTTACAGACAAAAATTGTAGAAATTCTAAAACTAACTGATTAAAATTAAATAATTTTTTTTCCAAAAATCTTCGTTCAAAATTGCCTAAACGCTAAAGTTTAAAGATTATCTGAACTCATAAAAAAATTAATTGTCATGTCTAAATTAGAATGAGGCATTTGTTTCCTTTTCTTCTAATTTCTAACAATAAAAAAGTATATATCTTAAATTAAATAAAAAATAAATCTTCATTAAGTTCGATGAAAATCTCCTCTTAACAATCTTAAGAATGCTTTTTTGAATTGGGCATTTGCTAATGCATAACAAAATGGATTTATGGGACTGTTAGCGTAACATAGCCAATATGAAAGATTGAACAAATGTTGGTTCACCAAAGTAGGATAATAACCTTTAAGAAGAACAAGAATATGGAAAGGAGTCCAACAGATAACAAATGCTCCGAGTATTAAAGTTATTGTTTTCAAAGCTTTCCGAGCTCTATTTTCTGTTCTACCCCTTTCAAAAATTTCTTTCGGTTCTCGACATGGTTTCGAGCGGGCCTGATGAGTTATTCGATAGATGATCTGTCGAAAGATGTCTCTTACTCGAAGTGCTACTGTTCTGATGTTCATAATCCGCCTATACGGAGTTTGTCGCTTGTTTGTTATAGTTTTTTTCTTATCATATTGGTGATAATTCTGATTAGAAATCTTACGAAATTGAATATGAGTCGACTTTAACATATTTGACCTGGATGAATGATCAACAACAGCAGATTCGGTTGCTGTTGGATCTTGTTCGTGTTCATTTTCATGGTTTAATGAATGGTCTTTTTCATCATCTGAACCTTGTAAGTCAATTTTACGTTTTATCCAAACTGGTGAGTTGTTTTCCGTGGAAGGACAAAATCCATTTCTTGGAGAAATATTTAATATCAGTTTAGACCTTGAACTTTGTAAACTATTGGAATCAATATATTGTAATCCAATAGTCGTAGTGTTACTTTTATTAATTCCCTGGTCGGAACTATGTCGGTTATTAGTTGGAAGATATGAATTATTATGTCTCCATTCAGAAATAAACTCGTTTGAAAAACCACTGGCAGTTTGATAATCAGAATCATTGGAATAGGCTGAAATCGCTCCAACACAGTTGTTTTTAATTTGTTTATAGAATCTTGAGCTAGAGGTCGTTGTAACATTACTCATGTTACCATACTGGAAGAAGTTGAAAGGTGATGTCTCTGAAGAACTTGGAGAATCATCAAGAATTATGGGTGATTGAATCTTTTTTGTGATGATTAAATCTGGACAAGTGAGAAGTACTGTATCGGAGGTTTTTGGACCCTGATGGGGATTTTCTTCTGACATAATATCAGAATCTGATGGAAATGTTGGACTACTGGAACGGTCTTCCATTTTGTCTGATGGTTTTTTGTTTTTTAATTGTTGATTAGAATTTCCTTGAACATGATCTATTTTATTACCATGCCAATGAAATCCTTTTGATTTTTTTACATTGTCATCTGCTGGTGGAATCTCGTCAAGAGGTAGACTATTGGCTTGTTTCCTTTGATCAAACATTTCATCTTCGTTTTCGTTATTATTCATTCCAACACCTATTCTTGACATAGTCTGCCCCGCCATCGATACTAAACTAGTCATCTTACGTCTTTTGGCATCAGATTTCCTTTGAAGATTTAATGCGACATGGTAAATACCACCGTACAAACTGCACATTACAATCAAAGTTAACCAATAATATCCAATTGTTAAAATGGTATTAAAAAGATTATTTTCTGTAAAACCTGCCCAACATTGATTTTCAGGGCATCCTCTTTTCCCAGTGAAAAATGGCCAACCTAATATACAAGTAAAGAAAATTGATGAAGGAATTACCCATGTTACAGCAACCATGACAAGAACTTTATTATCAGTTCTCCAGTTTCTGTATTTTGCAGGAATATTGACTGAGCAGAATCTGTCTACTGTGATAAAGAATACGGTATATTGAGATGTTAAACACGCTGTATAATCTAATGATAACCACAGATCACAAAACATTTCCCCAAACGGCC
This sequence comes from Girardia tigrina, assembly GCA_001938485.1. Taxonomy (NCBI): domain Eukaryota; kingdom Metazoa; phylum Platyhelminthes; order Tricladida; family Dugesiidae; genus Girardia; species Girardia tigrina. The sequence continues at coordinate 4,950 of MQRK01119750.1, forward strand.
AATAGTTGAACAATAAATAAATTGTATAGAAATTCATAGAAAAAATTCCAATTAATAAATCAGTAACGGCTAAGGATGCTATGAAATAATTTGTTGGATTTCGCAAAGCGCGTTCAACAAAAAATGAAGCAATAACTAATAGATTGCCTGCAACAGTTGCTAGACTGACTATGGCAGATAAAAATCCAAGAATAACTGTTACAGGCAAAGGAAAAAGAAGTGTATGGTTTGTAGAGATGGCAATTGAAGATCCATTGCCGGGCGACATGGTCGTGACTGTCATCGCCAAGCTTTCAATTCGATTGAGGAATTACCTGAAAGAAGAATAATGATATAAATTTTGTAAAAAAGAATTGATTTTTATTGGTTAAAAGATTTAGCTAGTTATATTGCACATTAAGTCGCCATCCATAATCAATGTCAGTTGTTCTGTTGCTCTTCTAGAAGAAGCGACCTCAATCGTTTTTATTACCATTTTCCCTTCATTTGTTGGTCAGTATATATATATATATATATACTTATTATCGTAATTTATTATAATCCCAATTGGAGAAGTGTGTATTTATTTATATTTTTAATAGAAAACGTATTATCTAGACAAAGTGTTCATCTGGCTAAAACAAATGATAAATTTCATCAACCGAAACCACTATAATTAAATAAACACAAAAGTGTTTTTCTTTCAGTTTCGTTCGTGTATTTTGACATAATTCCCTCCCATTTATCATCCTTCGTCGGGCGACGATTGAAAGAAGAACTCAGACTCGAAAACGAAATGTCTGTTTAATTAGTCAATGTCATTGTAATTTACTTTTTTTCTTACTGTTTTATTATTAACGGTTTTTCTGTGGGTTTGGGATTATTTTATATATTTTTGGTTTTTAATTTGTTTAGAAAACTGAAATCGTAAAATGTCCAACCTTACTTTGTTTAGAAAACAATATCAGAAGAGAAGACAGAACAAAAAACACAAATGAACTATTTGACTTTTTTGATCACTATGTGTGTTAAGGTCACTGACACAATTACTATGCAAACATTTATTACTATTACATTTCGAGTCATCACAAATCTTGGAAGTTATTTCACCATTTATTATTCATTTACCTTTAAAATATTACGTAAAATTATAAAAAATAATTAAACTAATTTTAAATTTATTAATAACTCTAAAATAAATTTAATTAAAACAATAAACATGCGTATTTTAATTTTCGAAAAAAATACTTTTAGTAGAATTCACCTTATATTAATACTTTTTAAATTTAAATTTTATCAGATTATTAAATTTTAAAAATGTAAATTCTGTTTGAATGACCAGTTACTGCAATTTCAATAAAAGCAACTATTATCCAACTGAGTGGACAATCACAATCCAAATATCAGTGCACTCAAATAAACACACCACATCCATAAACAATTTAAAATATTCCTCACAATCTACAAGCCCTTCCTATTGACCTGAGAATAAGCCCAAACCTTATTTTGTCAATTTATTAGAAACCATGATCGGTTAGATGTAATATGCACTTGATCTCATATACCTATTTGTAGTACTTCGTGGGGTGGGGTTTCATTTATCTATCAGTTATTATTATTCTATCTATTAATGTTCATATGGTGACTTCAAAATCAAATTATTATCCATTTTGTAAAGATTGAAACATATTCCAAATATCAATTTTCTGAAAAGATTTTCAATATGTTTTTCAAATTATAAGATAAAGAGCACCATTTTATTAATTTTGATGATTTAATCATAATTGTAGTGTACCCACTACTTCAAACACCATAGTGTCACATATTATGTGTACGTATATTAAAATTGGTATATTTATGTATTTATCATATTATTATTTATTACTTATGCATTAATAATAAAATTATTTATTACGTGTTTATTATGACATTATTTTATGAAGTTATTATTCATATTTATATATTTTATTTATACTATTTATATTATTATAATACTTAAATTAATTATAAATGCATAAAAATTTAAAAAAATTCGATCCATTAGAGGAATTGATTTTTTTATATATCATGCCTTATAATAAATTATAAAATTATCTTTTCTGGGTTTCTCATACAAATAAACGACAAATTTGGATTTTGAATTAGAAGAATAGGAAGTTTTTTAGAAACCATCATCACTTCACCATTTCCTTAACCAATTCCCTCAATTTCCAATCAGTAAAAGAAAGTTTCAAAGAACAAAAACGAGATCTGAAAGAAATAATAATTAAACAATTCCGTTTTTCCAACAAAGACGAAAATTAAATAATAATTGTAAACTATAACTATTCCATATTTCCTCAACCAATCCCTTCAATTTAAAACCAGTCAATAATAAAAAAAATCAAATCTCTAATGAGACGTTAATAATCAAGACGATATTAGACCTAACAATTCAGTTCTAACGAAAAATAAAGCAAGTAACGTGAATTTCTTTAAAAAAAAACCAATCAACCTGTTTCTGGTTGTTGTGATCGAGAAAAAATTCTTTTCTTGTACCTTACATTTATCTTTCCGTTACAGTTATGAATTATCAATATATTTGTTGAAGAAAGCACTTTCAATTACTATGAATTTTTGAGATTGTTTCCTTTACAATAATCTACTGAACAACTAATTCGTAAAAAGAAACTTGCATACATATTGCAGGAACCTATTCCGTAACCATTATCTCATCATTGCATCATTTAAAAACTTGACATAAAGTTGTAGAATGGATTCTGATCGTTAATTTTTGGATCGAAAGATTTTTTATAACATTTCACATGTCCCTCGTTCCCAATAATTTTTAAATCGAATGCATTGAATCTTATTAATGAAGAAGAGTAATTAAAATCAAACACAAAAATATGTAAATTCAATGTTAATCACAAAATATATTTTGTAAAAAATTGATTTATTTAAGAAATATATGAATTAATTAGTTTTAGGCCAAAAAATATTAATTGTTTTCATTAATCTCTTTTTATCTTACTTTAGTGCTTGAAAGAAAATTGAAATTATTATCTGAATAAAACGGACAATTTGTGATAAAAAAGAAGCATTACATTTGGATATCGCAGATGAATTTTGCAAACATTGTGTTATAAAAAGGTAAATTGAATATATAGATTCAACAATGTTAAGACCAAAAATTATATAATTAACCGAATAAAATGGTTCACGTTATTTCTAAAAAAATACAATTATGTTTATATTTATTAAAGTTCAGTATCATCTGTTCGTGATGGTCAAATATTATCTCCTCACAGCGATGGACAAGAAGAGGAAGTGGACAACCTTAGAAAAGTGTTTTAAATAAAATAGAGAACAAAATTATTTCACTCGGAAATTTTAAAACCTTAATGGAATAAAAGGAAAAAAATCTGAAAACATATTATAAGTATACTAAACTATACAGGGGTGGCCATAAGTCGCCATCAACATCTGCAGTTCGTGCAAGTTTGCAGTTGCATATATCACGCACAAGTTTATTGGGTAAAGCAACTTAAGGCCACCCCTGTATTTAAAATTTAAAAAATGATTTTAGGAAACAAAATATTTTTATATCTTTTACTATTTAAAAGTTTTATAGTGGCATAAAATTGATTGATAAAAAAATAAATGAATAACAAGGAATTAAAGGTTTTTTATTGAAAAATATTATTCATCTTCCGTTGGAAAAAATCTTGCTGATGCTTATGTAGCTATTTACAATAATAATCAATGTATATTTATTTTTAAAATTATTTTTAATATATACTGAGCATTATTATAAGTATATGATAATTAAATATTTAATAATAAATCGGAAAAATACAAAAAAATTAAATATATACCTATTAAATATTAAATATATACATAATAATCGTATTTTAATTATTATACAACAGTTTTTGAAGTTTTTAATAACAGAAATTGTCTTAATTATTATCTTTTATTGTCCTCGTGGACTTTTTATTTTAATTCTTAATTATCTTGATAGTATTTTATATTTCTTTATAGCTGAAACAATTTCAATGACTTCTTGATCAATTAGATTTTTAATAAAATGATCGTCTTGATCTAAAAAATGCATATTCACACAAAAATCTTTTTTTGTGGGAATTTATTGAAACAATTCATAATTCTTTTTTAGTCACTAAATTTCTAGTAAATATATAAATACCATCAAGGTTTCACGGAGATAATTACCTCATTTTAAAGAAAGATTCTGTGTACGTGATTAGTTTATGAAAAAATTGTTTAAATAAGATATTGTTGAAATTATGATAACCTATCGATTTGTTTTATCGTATCAATTTAATGAAAGTTGTAATTAAAAAGATTTGTACAGTTAAAAAATAAAGTTGGTACGTGACTTAATATCGTTCTGAATTGATAAAAAATAAATTATTTTTGATAATAAAAATTTGTGAGAGTTCGAAATTTTTGATATTTTATGAACGAACTCGAAATATCCATCGATAATATATTGATCGCAAATATTAATGTTCCAATTAGATAAACTAATCCGCGACTTAGGTTATGAAGTCAAAAAATTGATTGGAAATATCGAAATGGAAAAAGCGAAAATAATCGAGTTAGATAAAAAGACAAAAAATCTCGAGCGTCAGTCTGAAAAGATTTCTACACAAAATAAACATAAAGAAAGCGATATTATCAAACTCGAATCGATTTTAGATCAAAATATGAATAGAAATAATCAAATAAACGGCACAATGTTTCTGTATTATAAGCGAATGTCGGTGTTGGATGAAATTTACAATGAATTAAATAGAAAGCAAAATGCTTTTAGAGAAAATTATTCTAATAAGATTATTTTTTACAAAGCGAAATGTGAATCAATCAATTCGAAATTCGATACTGAAATGGTTAAAATATTCTGTGAAAGATTCGAAAGATTTAATGACAAATCGAATTCGATAAACGAAAACAGCTCCGGTGTTATTTTTCATTCACTTCTCAATAAATGGGCTCAGCAATTCATCCACAGAATTTCCCTGTGCAACCCTCCTATCTCCTTCCGATTCTCGGAGCGACCTGAGGATTTGGCGGAACATCTGGTAGCAGAGCGTGGTTGTCTTTTTCTGATGAGCGCAACTCGGACAAAATGATTCCGGTCGTCGCCTTTAACGATCGCCATTCGAGTGAACAGATATCAATCACAGTCGATGATGACCGCCTTTCGGACGATGGATCTTTTACATCGCTGCTTTCCAGCAATCTCAGTGAGATATTATTTATTTACTTATAATAACTTAAAAATATAATTTATATATTAATTAATAAATTTGAATGCCGAGTATTTTCCCCCATTTTAAAGTGAAATAAATGTTATGTGACACAAGTATTCATTATGGATAACTGTAATGAATTTACGCCGGAGTATTTGAATTTTGTAAAGGGAGTCGTTGACAGGGAAGATTTTCCATTGAAAATCAGTAGAGAGATGCTGCAACAGAAAAAAATCCTGAAATTCATGTGTAAGAACTTGATAAAGAAGTGTTTAAAGCCGTTTGAGGAGATTATGAAAGACAAAGACAATTACAAGTTCTACGAGCAGTTCTCCAAGATTATCAAATTGGGAATCCACGAAGACAGCATCAATCGGAAGAAGATTTAAGAATTCCAACGAATTCATTAACATTGAGCGGTGACGAAATGACGAGTTTGAAGGATTACGTGTTCCCAATGAAGGAAAACCAAAAGGAAATCTATATTACCGGCGTGAATAAGGATAATTTGATCCATTCGACGTATGTGGAGAGACTGACTAAACCGAGTTTCGAAGTTCTGTTAATGGTGGATCAGATCGATGAGTACAGCATCCAACAGTTGAAGGAATACGATAGGATCCACAGGTTGCGGAGGTCAACATCAATGTGATGCGTGCCGTTTCAAGGACGTAGAATGTCCCATCTGCAGAAAAAAGGCCATATTAGCAAGGTGTGCCGCGTAAAACATTTCAATTCTCAACCACGAACTCAACCACAATTTTCAACCACGGGGTTCGAGGAACTATGACAACAGTGCTGATTTTGTCCATGACCCAACTGACCCTTTTGATATATATATATATATATATATATATATATATATATATATATATATGTTTAAATATAAATAAGATAATGTTTGGAACCAAATGACATATATTTAACAATTATTGAACCGACAGAACTGATTAATGTTATTTTTTGATAAAAATCAGTCGTCAAAATGGTCACTCAGCATAAGATAAATTAATTGACCGGCGACCAAGTAAGTGGGTTATTTAGCTCAAACTGTCAATGAATTGAATACTGTAAAACTAAGCCAACTGGACAACTGCAATTCAGATATCAATGAGCTTAGTTTTAAATATAAAAAATAAATAAAAAATATATTTAATGCAAGAAACAGATAAATACAGTTTGTAATTAAATACAAGATATTTCCATTGATCACTTATTAATTCGATATTGTATTATCGTTCAATGGATAATATTATTTTGCTTTTTTTTAATTTCAATTTTAAACATGACACAGACAAGGCACACAATATACAAATAAATTTATTTCCACACACAAATATATACAAATATATACATAGACTTCTCGATTTAATTATTTCATCCACTTCAATGTCCACTTTCTTAAATGAATGAATTTGTAAAAGGTGGATGTATATGATGAAAACACTAATATAAAGACAATCCGACCAAAAGAAAACACACTGACACAGAACAAAAATTTGGAGAAAGAATTTCGAGAGGTATTACAATAGTACCTCCCCTAGAAGAGCGGAGCTACTGTGTTTGTTTTTAATTAATCTTTGAGTATTTGAAATTTACTTTTGATAGTTCTGCATGTGGAGTCAGTCATCAAACTAATGTTCAATTCATCGAACCTTTTCGTTGAACAAAATCTTAGTCTTCTTGATTAAAAATGATGTGTAATCCACCAATATCCAGTATGAAAGAATCTTTTTGTTGATTTATAACTTTGTATGGTCCCTCAAATGTGTTGAGAACGTTATTTCTTACCATTGCTAATAAGTCTGTAAATGTATCATCAATTGCATTGTTAATTATGTCGAAAGATTCGATAAGTTTCTCGAATTCGTTGTTATTATGTTTTTAGTAACTATTTCAATATTTTGTAGAAGGAAAAGTTAAAAAAATTTTTTTAATCCATTTTGTAATTAAATAATTACTAATAACATAAAAAAATTTAATGAAAAATGTTATAATAATTTTCCCTTCCACAAAAGATAACCAGAAAAATTTGTTGACCAAGTTGAGTTCTGCCCGCATAAAGCATTGGTATAAAGAATTATTTTCATTTACTAGTTTGTCTTAATATACGGAGGAATTAAATTATTAGCCAGTGACCTGGAGATGACACTTGATCCTTCGAATAATCATTAGTTATATTTATAAATTGTTGATTATTTTTAATAACGAAATTTCATCCGGATCGAAGCTTATCAAAAATTAATAAATACATTTTATTACAATGAAGAACCCTTTATGTCGAAATCGGTTCGTTTTGTCATTAAAATTAGTAAAAATGACCTTGGTTTTCATAATCAAAAATATTTGCATTTATATAGAATAAATTAAAACATAATTATAATTTCAAAAACTTTTCTAATTTTTAAAATATATTATTTTTTGTTTTTTTAATCTAATGTTAATAATATATAAATTGACGAAGAAAATTAATCAAAAATATGTTTCTTTCTTTAAACAGATTTCTCTTTCATTTTTATTAATTTTATTTAATTATTTATTAACAATTTATAATTATAACTCATTTTTTTGGATTTCATCTTCAGAATTAATATTTTTAGAAACTTTTCCATAGATATATAAAGATAATTAATTTTTATTAATCAGTTGAAAGAAAACTTTTGGATGAAAAATATAATTAATTATATATGAATCTATAAATTTAATAGCCAAACTAAAATAATAATATAAATACATCATTTATTTTTCAATGATAAAGTAAAAGCCAGATTGAAAAACTAAAAGTTGATGAAAATGTTAACATTTATTTTATCTTAAAAAAGTAATTATTTATTTTATTTTATTTATTTAATGCTTTTGATAATAAAAAAATAAATAAAGTAAAAAGCCAAAAAAGAAAACTCCATTAGCTGAGTCGTAAAACTTTAAAAATCAAAATGAAAAAATACTTTATTTATAATTATTTGTTAATTCCTTTTGTCTTTTCCTTGACAAATTTACATTAAATAAAATAAATCATATTTAATTAGCCAAAGGTCCTTCTACAAAGACATATTTCTTTTACAATATATGATGTCAAGATTAATTAATAAAATTAATTGTTTAATTATTCAGATAAAATTTTAAATAAGAAAAAATAAATAAATTTAAAATATAATATATAAAAATCCTTAAATTAAATCATTCGCGAAAAAATTACGCACCATAAATCCTTTGGTTTTATTTTAATAATTAGATGAAAAAATTATTACAAAAGTAAAAGGTCATAATAAAAAAATAATATTATTATTTTTAGGCTTTTCTGATCCTAAAATGAATGTTCAAATGACTTTTCAAAAGAAACTGATTATTTGTAAAAAAGACATGCGAAAGTAATAAAAAATTATAAGATCTCAAATTGGTTTATTTTTTAAGACTTAAATAGATGATAGATTATGAAGCAAAGACATAGAGAAACTAAAGAATGACAAAAATAATTTAAAAAACTACTATATATTAACCCTAATGGGGCCGAAACTATTTCCTTTAGAAAAAACATAATGAACGTGTGTAAAATATAATGAACGTGTGTAAACAGAGTAAAGATAAACATAATAAACTGATGAGTTCAAACTCATGACTCATATATACAAAGACTATTGCACCTAATGCCGCCTGTTGCTGAGTCGTCAAATTGATGTAAAAAAATATTTGAGCAGTGTTCTTTTAAAAGGACGGTGGCCCCATTCGGGTTAATAGCATTAAACGATATTTCACGTTGAAGATTCAGGTAAAGAAAACTCCACGTTCGATGCAAGGATTTGGTTAACAAGTTCTCTTTTCAATTTTCAGATGAAGGGTTCAGGTGCTCCCAGATCCATAGGACAGTGCCCTCATTGGAGAAAATAATTAAATTTTGGAGGAATCCATCTTTTTCCAATTTTCGTCATTAATGGGTAAATCGAATCGAAAACTTTGCTTGAATGAAACCCTCTTTAATTTTGACTTCTTCAACATGAGCCCAGAAGAAAGATTGAAATCAATCTCATATTTCATGAGTTGCATTAGAATAACTTGATCATTTTGAAAATCAATAATTAAATTAGTCTCTTTTTATTATCAATAAAATGCATCGATTCCGAACTCGAAATAAAAGTTAGATTCGACAGTATCTCAATTATCTCGTCATTTAGTTTTGATAATCATCATCTGATACGATAAATGAACTTGATTAACTTCCCAAATCGAATTCAAATTGTTGATAATACATTTTTATGTGGTTTAGTTAATCGCAATGTTTAGTTGAAATCTCGCAGAACTTTTGTTTCAAAAACATAACAAAAACAAATATTCAGAAATTCTTTTTTTTCACACTCAATTGAAAATATCTACTTTTTTATTAACAATACCAAACTATGTTGCTCTGCACCGATTTAGCTATACAAGAACTTCAGAATTTTATAAAACTCAAAATAAAGGATAAAACCATTTTACACAAATTCTCACTTTTCCACCCGTTCTTCAGGTTACCCCTAAAATCGAATAGCAATTTCTTGAAAGAAGGAGCGTTGAAGTGGTCAAACAGTCACCTTACTCGCCTGCCTCAAATATATGTGCTAGATTACTTTTCAGAAACATGAAGCATCACTTACAAAGTGTTCAGATTTCATCTGTGAGTGATTTGTTTAATGCAGTGACACAAAATAAGGATAATATGGATTCTTTACTACTTCAAGAACAGATTGAAAAGTTAAAATTACATTTTAATAAAGTCATTTGGTTTCATTGTTGTTATATTGATTGTGAAAAATATAATTGTTAATTTTTAAATATTCATTTTTTCTTTACGTCAAAACTGTTGTCACAACCAAGTCTAAAAATTCTAAATTTAAAATTATTTTAAAAGTTTTTATTTGTTTATTAAAAACAAAAAAAGTTTTTGTTCAAAGAAAGAAGTTATTTTTATAAAAATATTATAAAAAACTTAATTTGGGTCGTATATATTGGAATATTTCTTATGTAGCTTAATCCGTAAATAATTACCTTTTTTAGAAAAAAAAATTTTTTTATTATTTTACGACATTTTGTACTTATTTTAGTGTTAAAATTTCTTTATTAAATAAAAGAAAAATTTTCTCCTTCTTTATATATATATATATACATATATATATATATATATTTATATATATATATATATATATATATTCATATTGAAATGATTTTAATTGACAATGATATAAATCAAACTACTAATTTTGGGATATTTTGTTTCTGTCCATTTACTGAAACTGGCATCCATCCCCCTGAAACGGTTCGAATATAGCTCCCAAAGAAATTAGACTTCTTTTCCAATAAATTTTCTCTCTCTCTCTCTCTCTATATATATATATATATGCATGATTTAATAATCTGAAAAAGTTAGGTAAATAAATCGAAAATTTTCGAATTTCTTTCCTAATTCTATTTGATTATGGTCAAATAATCTTTACAATAAAACAGATATTAATGACAATTTTGTAAATTTGAAAGGGAGAAGTAATAAGTTCATTAAATTGTCAAAATTGGAAGTGTGAGTATGAAAACGGGTGGGATTGTTTTCAAGTCAATTAAATGGCGGATGTGAAAAATGAATGATCGAAGCGATCGGTTGTAAATCTGTGATAAGAATATAAAATTAATTGATAATCTACGATAATTCCACTTTCCTTTATTTCCGACTATTTTCCGTAAAAAATCTTCTTTGCTCCTTTTTTGTTTGATTAAAATAAAACTAAAAAAGAACCCGTGATGTATGATAGAAATGCAAAATTTTAATATTTGAAAGTTTCTCTTTTATTCATATTTTTTTGAAAATTTGAATATATTTTTAATCTTAATAAGTCTAAAATAAATGATATATATACAGTAGGGGACACATTATTATAACCACCTGATATTTTCATGTTTTTTTAGGTTTTCTCATTATTTATAAGGTTATTAGCAAATGCAGTCATAGTTTTGATACTTTCTCTGTTTGTTTTATCACCCCATCTGAAAATGTGACAACTTTAAACCTTGTACTGAAAAATTACCACAATTCTAATAGAAAATGATCAAAATATAAGAAAATCAAAAAGGTAAGAAATACATGTTTTATTCCAGAATGAAAAATTTAAACCTTTACATACCTGATTACAAATGTTTTATTGTTCATAGAATAAGTAAAGTGAGTTCAATAAATGATAAATTAAACAATTTAATATTTTGTTTGTCCTCCTTTAGCGTTTACAGTAGTAAACGCCTGGAGATGTCTAGGCATGCTATCAAAAGAGTTTGGAAGCTTATACTGAAATTCATCATCACGAAACAAATTGTGGAGGACGCTCGAAATAACCTGATCCTTTGTTGTATGAGTAATTTGGCTGAGTTTCTCATTCATAATACCCAATATGTTTTTTATGGGCTTTACGTCAGGAGAATTCTCAGGCCAAGGAAGGACATTGATATGGTTGGTCTCAAAAAATTGAGTCACAACCCTAGCCTTGTGGCATGGAGTTGAATCATGCATGAAAACACAGTTTTCAGTTGAACCAAACCATTCCAGCAGTTGAGGCAACATCTGTTCGTGCAAAACATTCATGTATTGATTTTTTCCCATCATACCCTCGACAATATGCAAACGTCCAGAACCTTTTGAACTGATAACACCCTAAAACATGACTTTGGTTGGGTGTTTGACGGCTTCACGCACCACTAGTTGACTTCTTGGTGTTTGCCAGACACGTCTCCTTGTTGCTAAAAGTTTAAAACAAAAAGTGCATTAATTATTGTGTTTCTTACATAGATGTTTTGAAGTTAAGGTCGTCTGTCTACATATCTTTAGAATCCTTAATCAACAATCAAAATTCAAGTTGAATTTATTTATATAATTCTTATAACACTTATTTTTAATTACCTTACAATAAAAATGATTTTGTTAAAATTCTTTAGTAGCTGTATAACCCTTGTTGATTTAATATTAAGTTTATCAATGGAGGAATATTTTTTATTTAAACAAAATACTTATTGTGAGGAATATTTTAAATTGTCTGAATGTGTAAATGTATTGATGCTGTATGTTGATTTAAGTATGTTGAATTTAGAATGGTGATTGCAGAAATAAGAAAACCAATTAGAAGGATGACAAACGATGAAAGACTTTCTGAGAGTCTTAATGACTCTAAATGTGATTGTAATAAAAATTCAAACGGGACTTGTTTAAATGTTCTTAATACATATTATTTGAACAAAGAATAACCTTTAACAATGGCTATACATTACCATAATGGTATAATAATAATATTCACCATAATGGCTATAATAATAATATTCAATAACAAAAGAAAACCCTAAACCAAACGTATATTAAAAAATTCGATGAAATAAAATAAAGCGAAATAATAAAGTCATTTGTGATCGACACGTTTTTGTTGTGAATAGTCAAAATTTTTCTGGATTGCAGAAAAAAACTTCGCTTGAACAAACTTTTTTTAATTAGTTTTCAAATAAAAATAATCGATATTAGAGATTCGTGCAACATCATCGAAATTATTATTAAAAGTTATTTCAGACATCCAAACTTTATTATGCAACACAAAAATGTTTAAATCAAATATTTAAACAAACTTTTTTGAGAAACAATTTGTTTTATAAATCTTAAACCGATATAAATAAAAATACTTATTGTAGAAATAAATACTCGAATCGGATAAGTTAAGGAGTATTTATTTCTACTTATAAATTAGTTATCAAAAAGAAAAAAAGATTAGTATATCCACTACAAATAACTTTTCGTTTTTTTTAAGAAAAAAAAATAAATGATAAATAATCACCTTATTAAAGTAAATAAGCTTTATTAAATATAATAACAGGTACAATAAAATCACCAGAATAACCAAGAGCGGTGATAATAATAATTAACAATTTATTAAATGATAAAAAGTACAATAAAATCACCAGAATAACCAAGCGCGGTATTTTAGTAATTTCTGTTTCGATTTCATTTTTCCAATTAAATAAACAACGATAAATATTTCTATTTATTTCAATATCATTAATTTCCAATTATTAAATTCGAATGATATTTGAAATATACAGGGTGTCCCAAAAATATGTATACACATTAAAAATTTAATTTTATTGAATTTTATTAAATTTTATTTATGTTTAACTTTCATTATATTTAATATAAATAGTTTTTTTAACATAAATAGGTTTTTTGTAGATTCAGTCCCTATTATAGGAATGGCATGCAGGCTTATAATTAAAATTAAATTTTTAATGTGTATACATATTTTTGGGACACCCTGTATATATATATATATATCCAAGAATATTTATATTTGAATAAATAATTATTTAGAAGAGACAGAGATTGATTAAATTGTTATTTACTGTCACGAAAATTCGGCTTTTGAACAAAATTTTTTCTCTCAA
>MQRK01119846.1:0-13141 GCA_001938485.1 Girardia tigrina
TATGTTATTTGTGAAGAATATATTAATATTAAAATAGCTGGCCTTAAAAATGACATACTATATTTCAATCTTTGTTCACCGAAAGCATTTGCATACATTTGGCAACCGAGTTCTTGCTAAAGGAGTTCTAGTGGAGTATTAAATTAAGCTTATTTCTATAACAATTTGTGAACAGACTTTTTTTGGCAGAATTAACCATTGGCAGAGTAACTTTTATAAACACATGGTGTGCAGGTCAGTTGGTTGGGGGACCGTACCTACACAGTGTAGCGGTTGTTTAAATTTCTTTCGTGTACTTTTGACTCCACACGCATGTAAAGAATCACACTGAGTAATTTCAAGAAACATGACTTCCGCTTACGATGTTTTAGTAAATCATGCTTACTGAAAATCGATAGCTGAAAGATTAATCCAAAAATGTAATAAGAAAGTTAAAGAATAATGAAAAAAAGTTTCAAATTAAAATAAACTCCTTTGGGTTTGAGAAATGCTAAATTAATTTATAAAACCAACTAAGTTACAGATGAAGTACTGATTGTACAATGTTCAAAACTTGTACGAGTGTTCAAAACTCTGAGTGATTTGATCAATTTAAACATTCAATCTTAAAATTTGCTAATAATTCATTTAATTGGAAAATATTTCACAAACTTATTAAGTTTAAGTTGTGCTCGAATTGCTTATGTCAATGCACTTGTAATTGCAAAGATCAATCGTTAGCTACGAATGAGAATTTAAGAACTAGGCAGGTCGAAGTAATATTGTGGAACAGAATAATTTGTAAATAAAATATAAACATTTAATACAGCGAAACTCTCTTAGCGTGGCAAAAAAAGGGCAGCAGCTTAGTTGATGCGTACTCTCTCAAACGCACGCAAAACGTGATAAGTAGTAGGGGATTTTATCGTGTTCATTCATAGCCAGTGATACTAGGCAATACGGGAAATCCCGCATTGAGGGAAATTTCGTAAAACAGCATAGAAGGAGATTGACAAGAAAATTAATCTGGAAAATGACGAGAAGAAGTGATGATTGAAGAATATAAAAAGAAAGTGACTTTGATTGAGACTAGAAGAAAGGAGGTTGATCATGAAGAAAAGAAAAAACTGACACATAAGAAAGCACTGGAAAACCAAAAAGTGCTGGAAACGATTTCCAACGCAGTGGTATTCATGCCATAACTCTACTATAAGAACTATTGTACATCTATCCTTTTGTATGTAACAAAATTGTACCTCAGCGTAATTTACAGAATACTACATGTGATGAGGGGATTGCCTAATTCTTTAGGGAATATACTTTACATTTTTAATAACATTTTCTGTACCTATGTGAACATATGTTTTCATTTCTATTTGATGGGGTATTCGGTGGATGTATTATATCATTTCCATAGAGGGGTATAACATTACGTACATTGTGACATTCGGGAAAATAATGTAAAGCGGGAAATTTTAAAAATTGACCGCTGGCATCACTGTTCATAGCTCATAGAGTAAGGAACCCAATGCAGCTGTACTGCTTACAAATGATTCTAATAATGACCAGCAAATGAAGCGAAATCGCACAAGAAAAAGCCTAAAGTTTAGGAAGCATGACTTTTTTTATTTTCGTAAAATAACTACGAGAAGCTTGCGTCTTAGTGAACCCTTTCAATAGTAAAGGCTGAGATCCTTCCGAACAAAAGTGGACTTAGAACCTACCGAAAGCTGCATTCATCGCTGAAAAATTCTTATCGGCATTTTTTTTTAAATGAGCACACGTCGTATTTATACTTTTCTGACATGATATTGCTTCTATCTGATTTAGCTATGATCAAAGTGAAGAACTGTTCTTTTCAGTTTGTTCTGGAATGCTTGATAATTATTGTATCATGACCCTTTATGAGTATTACTCTTTGACTGTGTCCGCTCTTGTTCTCTCACTTGGTTTGGTTTAGTAGTGTGAAAAAAGATGATCCCGTGAATTTGCTCTAACCTTCTGCTCATTGCGACTTCAGTTTAGAGTACTATCTCTTCGTTGGCTAGTACCCATATACTTCTATTTTGAACTCACTTTCGGCAGGGGCGTGCCTATGACCTCAGATGGCTCTTCTTTTGGGTTTGATAAAAAACTTTTGAATTTACTAAATTCTTAGTCAAAATTAGTATAAATATATATTGTGTTAAGTTTTATTTTTTGGAGTGTATTTTACATAGGAAAGTTCATTAAATGTAGCTCTCCTCGTAAACATTGTAAAAAGTTTCAGAAAGCATAACAGATAAAATAAATAAATAAAAAATAAATTTAAAATATTATTTAAAAACCCAAAATATAATACAGTACTTTCTAAAAAAATTATTCAAATTTTTTATAATTAAGTAATAATTTATAATAATTTATAATTAATCAATAATTTACATTTTTTCTCTAAAATGCTTTTTTTCTATTTTTTAAGTTTTTCCCAACTAATTTATTAAAATAGTTCATCAACAGTGCCAAATTAAGATAAAGATTTTTATGAATAATTGAAAGAAAACCACAATCTTTTTTTGTTTGTCATAATTAATAGGTTTTTTTAAAGACAATAAAAGAGTAAATTTAAGGTTAGAAGTTTTTATAAACCAGAATCTATAATTCAAATTCTTAGTAATCTCAATCTCAAAATATTACTCTTTTTATCACTTAAGTTTATGTTTATGACTTCGAGATGTGTGAAATGGTTGATATCTTCCAATACTATTTTTAAACTTTAAAGAAAAAAATTAAACCTTAATATACATATTTATCATTTATATTTTAAATTAGAGTCAAAGTCATCATGATCAATCAGAAGAATCAGAAACGCCGAGACCACAGAACGAAACTAACAATACTGGTGA
Organism: Girardia tigrina; assembly: GCA_001938485.1. Classification (NCBI taxonomy): domain Eukaryota; kingdom Metazoa; phylum Platyhelminthes; order Tricladida; family Dugesiidae; genus Girardia; species Girardia tigrina. The sequence continues at coordinate 2,862 of MQRK01119846.1, forward strand.
AAGAACGTCAAGCCATTCAAGTAATACAAACAAAGACGAACAAGATTCATTTTTTAAAGATACTCTCGCTCCAATACTTGATATTCTAAGTGCCCCTATCGAATTTAGAAAAAAAGATAGTACAGAAGATTTTATCAATCTCACTAAATTGCTCTACTCTAAACTAAAAGAAAATGGAATGTTAGGAAAACGTTGTCCGTATCGTTCGGAGATTTTAAAAGCAGTTTTCAAAGTGCTTGACTCAACAAATCCAATACTAGTCATTTCGGCGGCGAAAATCATTTTGTCTGTACGTTTACGAGTATATTGTATTATTTAATGAATAATTAATTTAATTTAACAAACTTCAAGAGGCATTTAAAATTCTTTTGTAATTAAGTAAAAATCTCTTCAAGTACAATGGAAATTGTTTTTATGAAAAAAATAGTTAAAGAAAATTAAAAATTTTATCAACCTTCAAATTCATATTTGCCATTTTTGTGGTTTCATTCTTCTATTCTCCGAACTACTGTGTTCATTTGAGAGGATGTAATTTGAAGTCTTACAATGGGGGCGGTTTAAATTACTTAATCCTGAAAATCAATATATTATAACATTTTCCTGGTCAATGTGTTTTTTTCTAAGAATTCCAAGAATTGCCATTATCATGGACTTCGCTGCTATACATAGTACGCAAATAGTGACTTCGGCAACCCACATATCCCAAACACAAGTAGAAATTGTTGCAAATGTGTGCTGCTTCAAATCTGTAGTGTCCAATCTGCTAAAACAACCTCAACAGACTATGAGGATTGCAAATCAGAAGAAAAGCCGGTGTGGTAGAAAGAGGCTCATTGGAGAACGACTTTCAAATCGCATTATCATACTCAGCAAGATGGATCCGAAAATGAAATCAGTGGAAATGAAAGAATCAATTGGCGAGCCTGCATCTAATGTATCAGCTTGTCGAAGTCGAGAGCATTTGCAGCATGTAGGACGACTCGCCTATCGACCAAAGAGGGTTCCATTGCTCACAAATCGAATGATGACACAACCACTTCAGTGGGCAAAGCAACATGCACACTGGACAGCAGACAAATTGAGCAAGGTAAATACTGTAATGAGTACAGTAATGTCATACTATTATTCTTATTACATGGAACATCTTCTCTTGATCTGGTTTCATTGCAGGTTGTCTTTACTGATGATACATGATGGAAGCAGGTTGCCGCAGGAGCAAATTTATTCGAATAAGTGCTGGAGAGCGGATTCAACAAGGCTATGTGCAAAATCGGCAAGCATATCCTCTTTGAATGATGATCTGGGGATGCTTCTCCAGCAGTGGACCTAGATGCTACACAGGGTGGAAGGGTCAATGGCATTCCAACAATACTGTCAAATCATTGACACCTGTCTTCTCCCACAGTCAGAGAACTGGTATGGCACTTCAGAGTGGGTCTTCCAACAAGACCACGCCTCATGCCACACCTCAAGAAAATGCGATCACACGTGGAGGACAATAGAGTAACCGAGTTGTCTTTGCCTGAAAACAGCCCAGACATGAATCCAATAGAGACAGCCTGGAACCTGTTGAAACGTGAGGCTCGAAAATGAAATGTTCCCAAGGAGGCATTGTGGGAAACATGTCAGGGAATATGTGTCGCCGTGTGAAAGGACTTTTGCGTGCTAAGGAAGGTACAACTTCCCATTGAAATAAATTATTCTCTATATTTCATGTCTTTTTTCTCATTATGCAATTAAAAGCGCCCCTATTGTATTTGAGCTTCATCCTCTCGTCATGGAGGGTACATTTTACATGTGTAAAGAAAAATATAACATCGCATTTTCAATCAACTGTACATTCTTAACACTTTAAAATTAAAATCTAAAGTTCTTTTTTAAAGATACTCTTAAGTATGAGTAAAGTTACATCACTCTTTAAAAAATAATAAAATATAAGAATTATCCCTGTATCGTAATATCTTGGACTTATTACTAACAAATGACAATATTTGACATACAATAACCGGTGTAAAGGCAAAATCTAGACATTTTTGTCAATCCCAAAAAAGGATAAATAAGGTCTAATCGAAGCAAAACTTCTATTAGCAAATGAACAGGACAACTAGAACAGGAAATACACATTAAACAAGAGACAATGGTATTATTACGATACACACATCTTATTCGGGCTCTGACAATCCTAAAATCATTGCGCAAATCCGACACGTCCATTTCCTTCAATGATTTCTTCACTTTACGCAGCACCTGCATGATGTTCGTTACCTCCCAGTCTCCATTGTAAACTTCAGATTTAAGATTGGCCCAAATATTCGGCATTGGGGAATGTTTGGAGGGTTGGTTTTCTTGGGCACAAATGGGATATGAAGTGACTCCAACAGTTGCAGTGTTGAATTTGCGTAATGTGCTAACGCAAGGTCTGGCCAGAACATAATATTACTCTCTCGGTGCTCTTTAACAATAAAGCGAACCAGTGCAGTGTTAATGCAATAGTCCTGATAGAATTTGGCATTGGTACTATTGGGACGTTCAAGAAACACGGGTTCACTAACCTCTACATCCTCTGAAATATAGATCCAGACCATCAACTGAATAGGGAACTTCTTTTCAGCTCGATATTTCACCAGAGGGAGAGTGGTTTGGATGTCCGAGATGTAAAAGTAATCCTTTCCGGGTAGAAGATCAGATTTGAGTTTGAAATAATACTCGTTATCCATGAGAATCATTTTTCCACTCAAAACGTCAAGTAATTTTCCTGCACGATGTTTTGCAGTCTTCTCTTGTTCAGAGGTGTACTGTGGAGCTTTAATTCGTTTATAACATCGAATGGAGAACATTTCTGATGGTTTGGTGAATCTCATTGTGGTCTAGGTTTTTTGTCGGAGTGACGCACCCCTTTTGTTTACTGACCATCGACTGATGCTGACTCGTTGGGCGTTTGTCAGTTTCTTATTATGTCCATCACTCTCTGGCTTGCGAGACACATCCAAATTCATCTCTAGTCTTGTAAGGATAGAGTAGATTGTCGAGCGTGCAAATCCCTCTTCTAAGAAGTGTTTCACGGTGAAGGATTTTCCTTTCGTATAATGCATTCTCCAAAACCTGCTAACACTGTCTCGGAGCTGTTGCTCTTTCATGACTGTGGTAGAAAAATAACTAACTGCAGGATGACGAAATGTTTTGTAATCAACACATGGACCAATCAGAATTGTTTACATCTTTTCTTTAAGTATATTATTAATTCAATTTTAAAATATCCAGATTTTGCCTTTACAGTCGTTAACTTACAAATCTTACAAAAACTTAAACTTTAAAAAAGCGAAGAACTATTATTTGTAATATAGCAGTGTACTCGTGGTAGTTAAAATTCAGTTTCTAAAAGTTTACTATATTCTCATTATATTCTCATTACTTTCAAAAATAATTAATAATAAAAATAGAATTAATTGAATGATTATTTTCTTATATTTAATTTAATTTTAGATGGTTGTCCGGGACGTAAATCTGACAAATATATGCAAATTAATTTTTAAAATTTCAAAAAATAAAAGCAATGATCAATTATTTGAAGAATTTCAAATGTCTGGTGAGTACTTTTATTTCGTGAAAAAATATTAACAATTTTGATAATGAACAAGAAGTAAACATAATTTATACATTTGATTTTAATTATATTTTTATTTTATTGCTAATAAAAATTTGGAATTTTTTTATTCGATACAAACCATATATTTGTATTTTATTAGAAGAATTTTCTTCTTTCAATAGATGAACCACCGGAAGAAGTTTCTTTTACGAAAGATACAGTTGGAGGAATTTGGTTTTTTGTAATATATTGATAACATATGTAATTGACCCTTAGAGGTGCGGATTTTTTTCGAATAAAATGAAATGTTTAATAACTGAAGTTTCGTATCAAAATTCTCGAATCATTCACAAATGCAAAGTGCAACATCACAATCTTTACACAATTAGATATTTTCTGAAGAAAAACACATCTAGTACTTTTTTGCATGGATAAATTTTGATATTTCTTTAAGTAAAAGGCTTTTGTGAAGAATATTTTAAATTTAGTATGTTGAGTTTAATATTTGGAAATGAGGTTCTCCTATCCAGATGGGAAATTGATATTGTGGATGTTTATGATGATTAATTGTTCAAGAATAATTGGCGATTTAAATTACAACACAAGCATTCTCAATGGTATTTATATATAAAGTATAAAGTACGACCCTGAACAATAAATCACATTTTCAAGGAAAACTTTGATAACTTCACGAGTTTCCTCATAAATAAGTTCAGAAATTCTTTTCACACCACGTATGCTTGCTAATCTAAGGATTGCAGATTTTGTGATACCTTGGATGTTATCTCTAAGAACCTTTTTACTGATGGGACATAATTATTTTATTATTGAATAAAAAAGTTTAAAAAAAGCATTTAGAAATTATCTAGTGTACTGTGTAATAGTGTTAACCTTATCCTATAAGGTTTTAAGCCCGGGGCTTTTTAGGAGGCCTGGAAGTATGTCTGACTGGAATATAATATTGTAAATAGTTTGAAGTGTATAATACTGTTTTAATTCATCTTATTGAATAAAAAATTTGAAAAGTTAAAATATATTTTTATTCACAAATTAAAACTGTTGTAGAGAATGACAATAAATAACAAGTTCCTAACTTGTATTAAATAGAAAAAACACGTTTTTCACAAAGACCGGAATATTTAAACAAAATATAAAAATCGAATTAACCAGATTATTATTTTCGATTATCATCTCATTGCACAAAAACAATTCTTGAATAATTATTAATGTCAATAAAATAGTGTAAGTATTTTGTATTGTATAACACTATTCTATTGTATAAAGGGTCAGAAAGAAAATGTTCTTCTATAACATGAGTTTGAAAAGGAGTCTTACAGGAAAAATAATTCAGAATATTATCCAATTAATAAAAGAGTATACTATTTATGAGAGGTTAATTTAAATTTGCATTTCGCCAAAATAATTTATTATTTTTTTTAATTTAAAAGTTTAAAAAAAGCAAATAAATAAAAAAGTTTAAAATTAAAAATAAAAATATTTTTTATGTTAATATTGTTAAGAGAACTCACACATTTGACAGAACATTTATTACATTCAGATTTCTTATCATCTTTATGATGATCAATAGTATTGCTTTCACTTAGATCCATCACTCAATTTTCAATATCTCATTATAATCTGAACTATACTTAAGAAAATTATTTTATTAAGAAATATTTAATTTAAATTTTATTGGCTTAAATAAAATATTTCTATAGTCATTTTTAAACATTAATTTGATTTTAATTATTTAAAAATTTACAAAAATAAAATCAATAAAATTATTTAAAAGTTGCAATAATAAAAATTAAAAATTTGGATATTAAATCTAAATTTAAATAAATTAGTTTCAGATTATAAAAATTAAAATATTGATCATCCATCTGATTAGGAGAGGCACAATCCCAAATTAACACACAACATTTAAACATGCAAACACTACAAAAAACAATTACATACCCCATATTCCTCAAAAATATGTTTATTAAATATTTTAAAATTAAAAATGATAAGAAAACCATTAAAGATTAAATATTTATTTATAAATAACAATATTTTTACAGTCATAACAATTAATATATTTTAATAGAAGTTATGAAACAATCTTAAATAAATTTTTAGTTTTAATGTAAAAATTATTTTATAAATTTAAAATTTTAAAATTTGCTAAATTTTAAAAATTGAATCGAAAAAGAATTTTAATAGTATTAAGAACACCAATTTGACTTCATATTTTTATTAACACAACAATTTTGATTGTCCTTAAGACAATCTTTGTCAAAGCTTTCGTACGATTGCATTCTAACTAATTGATTAATGAATTTAATCTTATTATTTTTTCTTATTTGGTGATATAAATAATTTTTTAAAATATTTACTCAAAATTTATTGGATAAAAATTAAAATAATTATTAATTATTTAAAAAATATTAGTTTGATTTATTTATTAAAAATTGTAAATAAAAATAATTAACTTATTTAATATTTTACAATTATTTTAAATTAGAAATAAATTTAAACATTACATATTTTCAGATAATAAGAATTAAAATATTAATCATCCATTTGGGTAGGAGAGACACAATTCCAAATCAACATACAACATTCAAGCACAAAACATAAAAAATTCAAAATATTCCTCACAAATAGAATAATTTTTGGCGAGATAATTGAATTAACAAAAAATTTGTTGAAATATGTGAATTGTTGTTATAATAAAAAATTTTGGTGTTAAATTATGAGTCTTAATTCTAGTGATAATGAAAGTGGCATAAACGCTACTTACACTATTCAACGAGTGTTTCTTTGAGAAATGAAAGTAGCAATATAGAAAGAACTTTACAAAAAAGAACATTTATTATTAAAACATTAAAAACACATTATCATATGATATACATTGTGTAGTGTTTATAAAGTGTATTTATATATGTTTAGAATGCTTTTCAGTGTTATTTAACTATCAATATTGTTTTATTTATCTCTGAAGTTTTTTTAAGTGTCTGAATTCATCAGTACTGTTATTAATTATTCAGAATTGCATAAAATGCATTTTAATCATAATAAATACTTTCATTTTTACTGTCTTTCAACAATTACGATGAACATTTTTTTTCATTCACGATGTATTTATGGTTATTTGTAATTGTAATATTTCAATTATAATGGCGATTGTGAAGAGCAATTTTATTATTTTATTAAAATATTGATGGAATGATTATTAGAAAAAATATCGTGTCAAATACTAATAATAATGTTACTTAGTTCTGGTACTATTAATAATAAGGAACGATTAGCGTATATCCAATATTAGAATTTTCATTAGATAATTTATCGGGTTTTAATTCGTCTTTACCCTCGTGTTCTCTATTCATTAATTTATCTATCGTCTCATTAGTTAGTTTCTCTAAAAATGATTTCGAATAGCCATTTTTCGGCAATAGTTCTGTTAGTTTATCTATGCTTGCATCTGCTTTTTCATATGTTGATGATAGAGACCAACACCTAAATAACAAACCATATATACAAATAACAAATATATATATATATATATATATATATATATATACAATATATATATATATATATATAAAANATATATATATATATATATATATATATATATATATATACAATATATATATATATATATATAAAATATATATACAACAATGTATATATGTATATATATATATTTATATATAAATATATATATATATATATTATAATCCCTTTACGAAATAAATTTTGTCTTGGCAAATGAAAGTACAAATAATTATATCTGACGGTTAAAAAATTATTTCTGCTCATAACGATTCGAACAATTTTCTACTACAAAAAAAACGAAACTATTCGATTACCGAACAATATTAATATTTATTACGAAACTATTCTATTTGGTTGCTGTATAATTTCAATATCAAAGCCGAAACTATTTAATCACCTTACTATTTTTCTATTTTCCACGAAATATCAAAGTTACAGTATCAAAGTGTTAAAAACTGAATCACGCCTGTCATCAAGACGAGCAAATCATAATTACTAAGTCAACTGAATATTTGTCATCTATGTTCATTATTTTCAAAAAAGATTCAAAGGCTAAGTGAGTGATCTTAGAATTCAGATGGTACGGAACTTGTTTAACCCACGAAAGAAGTCACTGTTCAATTCATTATACGCCAATCTAGTATAAGACTTAGAAAGTTAACATTGGAGATTAATTTTTAATAAAATATATATAATATTTGTGTGAAAAGTTTTTGTAATCAATTCCAAATTTTCGGCAAATATTTTTACCATTTCCCATTTGTGTGACAGTTTCTATACCAGTCTTATCTAAGTCATAAGATTTCAAGATATAAAAATGTATTTAACTTTTGAATAAATTTACAAAATACATCACAATTAAAGGAAACCAGATTTTATATATTTAAGAATACCAAAGATTAAGATTATTGTTTGATGATTAAATATTTTTACATTATCCAAATGGAATGGAATATATTTGCTGAACATATATAAAAGAATAAAAATAGTTCGAATTCATGACACATTTTGAGGTGCCAGTGAAATCATAGATAATAAAAGTGATTTTCATAGATTAATCAGTAACTGATTATAATAATGAGCAAATAATAATTAACTGAAACACTGTTAAGGAAGTTAATATTGTTTAACCGTGCAAATTGAGTCGTCCAATCATATTAAAGTATTTGGGAGAAGACATCAATTTCAAAATTGTTATCGGATTTTTTTATTTATAATAAATTATGTCATAGAAAGAAGAGTTACAAAACTATCTTTATAATAAAAGTTTGTAAAATTTTATTAGGTTACCATTGAATTTTCTATTGGACTCTATTTAATTTTGGAATTAATTAGTATTTTTATTTATCGCATAATTTCGTTTCTTTTTAGTAATTTTAGTTAACAATAATTCTGTTATCACAGTTGTTTTACCCTTTTAGACTTGCTTATTCAAACTTTAACTAGCATAAAACCGGAACACTCACATTCTGCCTTATTATATCTAATGTGCACTTTGAAATTTTTGTCGAAACCAGAAAAGCCAACAGCGTCTGAAAAGTCTGCAAACACAAAACCAAGCATTTCAGATTCTTTAATAAACGCAGGGTTACTCTCAGCAATTTCCAATCTTTTTCAGAAATGTGTAAAAATTAATGAAAATGAAAACTGTTTCAATAAATCTTTTGCTGATTTTTTAAATCAGGTATTTATTTATTATTTTACCTTAATAGATAAATATGTTATCTAAAAACTTTAAAAAATTAATAATTTTACAACATTAATAATACTTTGAATTCTTAATATCTTAACTAGAATTTGCATGTAACTAATGTAATACAGCGTCGCTCATATTAATCCGAACACTTGAAAAATATATCGTGGTCTTTTGATAAATGTTTCTGAGTATACACGACAGGCTCATAAAATTCAATACATGGAATGATGGAATCATGATATTCAATCACTTGAGTTTAACACTAAACAATGAGCTTCGATTTATTCTTCTCATAAAGAGAATTTGAGAATTATGGCTCTTTTTAGAGATATTAAGAAATAGCTGCACACTTAGGACATGATGCCATACATGTTGTGCAGAGAAGATATATCTGATGCGTTAACGAGAGCAAGGTTGAGATTGTTACTGGCGCAATGCACGTTAATGGCTTTATGATAAATATCCCGAACTCATTTTTGAACACTTGAAACGCATTCTTTCATAACACTGACACCATCGTAACCTTTTCCATGTACATAGTTTATATTGTTGGGGTTCCGAAAAATATAAATTTAATTTTTAAATCTAATAAAAAATTTAAAATAATTCGCTGGTTAAAATTTATAATTTTTTGATTATTATAATAGTATTTTAATAAAATTTATAAATATTTGTAAATATTTTGAGAATTGTTTTAGTTATTCAATTTTCAAGGTTAGGAAAAATTAGTATATAAGCAATAGTTATTTCAGTCACACTGCACACAATTTCTTACTCAAAAGAAGAATTTAAACCTGAATGTACGGTAAATTAAATTATTATTAATATCTTTTCTTGAAATAATTTAGTATCCTGTAAAGGAAAAAAATTAAACTTTAAATAAATTGACTTTATTTTGAAAGAAATAGTATCCTGTAAAGGAGAAGTTAATTTTTTTTGAATTGATTATATTATTAAGAAAGTATTAGTATCCTTAAAAGGAGAAGTTAAGTTTTAAAATAAAATATTCTGGCATCGCTCGAACTAAAAAGTTGTTGTAACTGTTTGATCGAAGTGTGATCTTTGAATCGTACTGATAGAGTTGAATTTATATTTGTACTTCAATTGTTGTTTGCAGAATAAATTATTATTAAAAGGTCTTGTTCATTCTTCATATACAGTGCGTTCAGAAAGTCACTGTGCACCTTTCATTGTCTGGTTTATTTTTAGATAATCAACGTTGTAGCAGACTTTTTAAATGCAAATTTCTATGAAATCGAACTATCATCTAGATTCGTGAACAAAAACATACCTACACACTTTGACCTTTGTGAGGAATATTTTAAATTTGGTATGTTGACTCCGGATGCCATAATAAAATATGAAGCAGCGGCAGGTGAAACTTGTGAAGAGAAACTAAGATCCGCATTTTCAAAGGAAAAATCTATCCTGGATCTAATGAAGGAACTGGTAGAA
>MQRK01119913.1:0-10184 GCA_001938485.1 Girardia tigrina
CGAGTATCATTGTCAATCGGAATAGTTGGATGACCACATACGAAACATATGTATCCCAAATCCTGACCATTCAATGTCACTTCACGAGGAGCAGAATGAGACATTGTACTATTATGAAAAATGAAATCTATTCCATGATGCATTTTGAGAACATCTGGTGGTTCTACATCACAAACGATTTTCATTCTCAGTCCTTGGAAATAGACTTGTGTATCATTTGGTAAAACGCGTAATGTAATTGATGCCTCTTAATAGTTGCTTTAATCATTTACTTCATTTGAAAAATCATTCACCTTGAAGTCGATAACATTTAGACACTTGAATTAATCGATGTCCACAATTGAAGCATATTGTTCCTAATCTTGTACCGGGAATTTGCATTATTCTCTCATCTAATCGAATAACATTGGTATTGTTTGATATGAGTCTGATGTTCATTAATAAATTATTTGTAATGATACTATCAGGTAATACTAAGCAATATACATCCATTTTCTTATTTACCAAATAAGTATCTAAAGAAAATGGCTCTATAGTAATAACGATATTTGATATTGGACCTAAGCAATAGAAATAATTACAATTTTCATCACACAAATTCTTGTTTTATTCACCATTAGAAATGAATATTAGATAAATGAAAACTTTGTGTAAAATATTGATTAAAAAAATTGTTGGTATTTATTCAAATGATCTTATTTTCTATCTTGATTTTGTGTTGGAAAAACAAACTCGTACAAAAATCTAAATCATATTTAGATTTTTGTTTTTTCCTTATCATACTAAATATATTTTGATAACAATATTCATATATTCAATAAAATCAAGCTGTTAACAAAAATCCTCAATCATTGTAAATTTTCCAATCACAATTTAAAACGTTAATTGGACAACAATTAATGATGTTTGCTATATTATCTAATGGCTTTTTAATTTGACTGTTATTGACTTAAACCTGATTTGATAAACTTAAACTAGTTTTTCAAAATAAATTTTCCTACATCTGATCTTATATCTAGAATTATGAACCGAATAAATATATTGTCCAATTTACTTTTCAACATCATAGTAGTTAAATAAATCATTTTACATTTCTTTATAAAACATAATTCCTACAGTCCATCCTCGCTTTTGTGGAAGATTTTTTATAAATTACCACAAAATTGAGGATTACCCAAAAGTGAAATAACAAAAAAATTAACAAATTTTATTTTATGAAAACAAAACATAAATTCATTTACAAATATATTTTTCCGGTGTATTTGCAACTTCACCATTGTCATATTTAATTTCATCGTCTAAATTATTGTCATCATTGTTCTCAATAATATCCAGTGAGTTATAATAATCAGAAACTTTCTTGTAGTCCAGATCTTCGATATTATCTTTACAAGTAATATCCTTAACAATGAATTCTAATTCTTCATCAATAATCTTGGTAATCATTTCATTAGATACATTTTATTCATATTACCCCTCTATATCTTTAATTCCGTCTTTTTTCAAAGAATAGAATACCTTGTTGAAACAATGTTTTATTGTTTCTGTCTTTACTTCATTCCAAGCTAAGGAAATATACTTCAGTGAATCTAAAATTGTTATCTTCTTTAGTATTTCTTCAAAATCCTTTTCTCCCTCTGCAAAGCATATTTCAAATAAAAAATTTAAATAAATTATTTTAAAGATTTAATTATCCAATATCTAACGGCTTTATCAAGGATGTCGTGTTTTTCGGCAAGAAGAGCATCTCAATATTTGAGTACATTTCTTGAACATGTGTAGAAGCATTATCTCCTATTAAAAGATTTTTTGTGTTTTTTGTCTTCATATCCTCATTCAGATTAAATAACGAAAGCTTAAATGTATCCGATATCATCCATGCAGAGCTAGAAGATGTATATCGCAAATTAAATGATTTAATATCTATATTCTTTAGACATCTAGGATTTTTGAATTTCCCAATCAGAAGTGGGGGTATTTTTCCCCTTTAATATTAACCGCAAATAATACTGTAATACGTTTCTTATTATTTTTAATACTGTTAGGGTTCCGAAATATACATATGAACACTTTTGATAAAATTTTAAATAGGAAATTTTTAAATAATTCTTTTAGTAAAATTATTAATTTCAAACAAAGTAATATTTAGTTTAACAAAACTTGGAATTAAAAATTATAAATGTTTGTTTTACTTCATCAATTTTCAAGGCTGATGAAAATTACTATATAAACAGCAACAAATTTAGTTTTAGTTTGCCCCAAAAATATCTGCAAGAAATTTACTCAAAGAAGTCTCTGTAACAAGTAACGTAAATACAAAACTTATTTTATTTTATTCTTTTAAAATATTGATAAACCATAAGTATCCTGTATGGGAGAAAAAGGTTAATTCTAAAAAGTACAATATCGTTCGTTTTGGGAGATTCACAGTTTCTGCTGTAATCTTTAACTCGTACGAAATATTTTGTGTTTGTGTTCTGTCATCAAGAATTGAATTATTATTATTATTTTTGACTTGTTAATATTTGTTATTCGAAATAAAGTTTCATAAAAGAATTTGTGTTCATTATTCATATATTTATGTTGGAAGTCCTTTCTGATTAATTGGAGTCAGATCAAAGATTAAAGATTTCAGATTAAAGATTATTGATTAAAGAATAAAGAATAGAGATTTACGATTAAAGATTAAGATTTTAAGATTTGTGTTTTAAAAAGTAAATATTTGAAATTAAAGATAATTTAATACCCAACAATACCAATACACTTTTCATTCTTTTCAAAATAACGTTTATTTGGAATATTCTTAGTGAGTCTCATCATAATTATATATCTCATCCAGTTTATATTTTTTTCAGTTTCCCATTAATGCTTTCAATAAACACTTCTGCAACATTTAAATCCGTGAATTTTGCTTCTCCATGCAAATTTTTAAAAGAAATGTTTTTACGTTTCACGAATCATGAGAGCCATACATTAGAGGCGGCAAAGTCATCCTTTCCAAGTTCTTTGGAAATTTTTTGGATATTGCTTTAAGTGTAGATCTATTCTCAGGGAATTTCATAGCTTTTGATAAATAATAAGTTTTTTCATCAATAATTCGGAAATTTTTATATTTTCCGATTCATTCAATTTTTCTGCTGAATAAGAAATATCTTTCTTTAGTAAATACTTTGGCAATTCAATTTAAAACATATATATAGATCCTTTGATGGTATTAAATTGTGAAATTAAATCTTTATCCTTTACACCATCTTTAATTTTTTTTACAATAAGACATTTATCTTTGATCTTCAACTTTTTCTTCATGGGGTTTGTTAAATTACAGATAATAAATAACCTAAAATCGATTATTAAATTATTTTAAAAACTACACACATTTTACAATATTCAAACAACTAATATTTTAATATCTCACAAAGTTAAATAAATTTGTAATAATAAATTTAATAAAATAAAGAGAGAGCGCAACAAATCTGGCATAATGACAATGAGTTGAGAGATGTTGCCAAAAACTATGTGTTCTCCATAGAGTCGTGTGTCAGCGCTCTCAAGAACATCAAGGGTGGCCACACCCATTACTAACACGTATACATGTGTGGTGTGTTCTTTGATGTAGAGTACATGCAGATTGACTACAATTATATCTTTTTGGACTGGTGTATTGCACTTTTTCTGTCAACATGCGGTAAATATCAATATTTTATCCTTGATGCAATTAATATCTCGCAGACTGTATCGATTCGATATTCAAATTATGTTTAATAAAAACTACATTAATTGGTTTCCACAAAAGCGAGGTCGGACTGTATATTCATTGTTTCTAAAAATATAAATTAATGATTTTGAAAAATGTTTTCAGTCCAAATCGAAGTCTGTTTTTCAAACAAATAACAAAATCTTAAATTGATTATCATTTTTACCATAATAACTGTAACAACGAGTATCATTGTCAATCGGAATAGTTGGATGACCACATACGAAACATATATATCCCAAATCCTGACCATTCAATGTCACTTCACGAGGAGCAGAATGAGACATTGTACTATTATGAAATATGAAGTCGATTCCGGTAATAATATTTTGAGTGATAATGGATTTTGGTTCTACATCACAAATTATTTTCATCCTCAGTCCTTGGAAATAAATTTTTGTATCATTTGGTAAAACTCGTAATGTAATTTTTTTATCTTAATTGCAAATTTTTAATAATTTTAAATTTTCAATGACAATTAAAACTTTCTATTGGACAAAATGATGTTACATGTATTATTTGATGGCTTTTCATTTTGATTTTTATTGACTAAAAACTCCGTTGAATAATTTAAGCTATTTGTTAAAATCATATCCTTAAATCTGATCTTACTTGCAAAAGACTCATCACTTATGACAGGCAACCAAAATTTTCGACTTTGAAAATTTCTGTTTTAATTTTTAAATTGAAATTAATATAATTTATTGTTTCAAATTATATGATGATTTAACAGTTTGTCGATCATCACAGTTTTCAATCGATTTCGCTGGCTTCCCGGCGTTTTTCAGTAAAGGTTCTGCACTGACAGGAGTGTCTCAAGGTCGGCTATCCTGATTGCCTCCTGTTCCACTGCTATTTATTTTTTAATCAAACATATTATATGTAATAATTTTTTATTTAATTATCTACTGACAATTTTAAGTAGATCATCAAATATGACTGAAACGCCAACAAATAAACAAACTACAATTTTAAACAAATATATTATATTCATTATTTAAATTTTTAACATTAATTTTTTTTAGATTTGAATTATTAACAAAAAGTTATAACATTTCCATTTTATTATTGATTCATGCGGGGTTATATTAAATTTTTTTCCTGACATTTTTTTCATCAAATAATCAAAAATTAATTAATAAATATTCTTAAATAAATAATGAATTTGAGGTGGCGGCAGTCTGGTCGAGTGTCGGCGGCCAGCGCTTCATAATTGTGCGAGAAGACGTCGGACTGGATGACTGGTTGTTTTTTTAATTTTTTTACTGACGATACCACAGAAATAATAACAGATTAATCTACTTGCAATTGTAATTAGTCGATTAATATTGTATCATAATAATTACAGTAGGTATTGCCTATATGCAATTATAGCATATATGCTACTTTTCCTGAAGCATATAGACCTGTGGTTCTCAACATTTTTTCACGTAGCGCCCCCTTTTTATAAATTTTCGAAACGTAAACTTACCAGTGCCCCTCTTCTCCCAAAGAAAATTCAAACGAATCTTATTTATATTATAAACTTTAAAAATGAAAAGAAAGTGAAATTTACAATTTGTAAAAAATTATTTTTCATTTTTTAACTTATGCAATTCTTTTAACAGCACATAATTAAAACCCTGGGTCTGATGTTTTTTGACAAGGTTATCTATATCTTAAACTGAGTCAATACAAGACGAAGATAATATAATTGTTGATAATATCCAAACGATTTCTGTTTCTTTTTAACAGATTCATTCCAGTGCTAAAACCAGCTTTCTAGATACGTTGAGGGAAATGCAAGTAATAGCAAATGCACCTGAGACCATAATCTAGGATACAGAGTTGTCATTCTTTATTGTTGTCATAAATTCATCAGTCCTCCATTGCTGGAATTTATTTGACACCTTTCATCATTCTGTAATTCTAGGAACTCCTCATGTTGTTCAATTTCAACATTAGAAATTTTTACTTGAAAATGATCCATGATTCAATCTTCATTGTAATAATATCATGAAAGCGAGTTTAAATATCTTTCTTTAATTCCAGCAAATGATTATCATAGTGTTCAACATCTTTTGGCAATAATTCGTTTATTAAAGAAGCAAGCTCAAGAAAATTGTACAATTCTTTTCTAAAAATGTTCTGACGGAATAAATTAAGCTTCTTAGTGAATGTAACTTTGAGAAGGATTTGTAACGAATTCATTTTAACTCAAATTATATGTTTATTATTAAACAACTTTCAAACAAATTTTCCAACTATTTCTTAAATTAATAAATTATCCACTGATCTCTTATTTTCAAATAATTTTTTATCCATTTATAATTTCAATTATATCAAAAATAACATTCAACTTTTTAAAAATTTTAAATAAAAAAATATTTATCAAAATGATTTTACATATAGTTACTTTTTTTCAAAAATATTTAATGTTTAATTTTTTTTACTTTAATCCTTTTATAATATTTTTATAATTTTGTTTTTCAACTGAAATCTTATATGCTGTTTTTTCTAAAAAACAATTTTTAATATTTTATTATTTTAAAAATTTTGAAAATTCGTTATATGTAATATTCATTTTTTTATTTTTTAAATATTTAATTTTCTAATCATATCATTAAATTAATTTAAAATTTGAAAATACAGTTTTACAAATGTTACGGGTTCTTTTTGGTGAACTGAAAATTTTTGATATTTTTAAATTAAAAATCATAATTATATTTGAGATAAATTAAAAAATATTATTTTACTAATTAAATTGAAAGAACTTTTGAAATTATATATAAAAAATTTAAGTTTATAGATAATATTTTTACTAATTAAAATGAAATAAGTTTTATAAAAAGTATAGTGTAATGCTAATATTTTATTAATTAAATCGAAAGAACTTTTATAAAAAAATTAGGTTTAAAAAATCTCAATTAAAATAACAGTTTCAGAGTAAAAGAATATTGTAAAGAAATTTCGATTTATTTTGTAACACTTTTTAAATAAAAAATCATAATGTTTATTGAATTTAATTGTCAACGGAAAGTTTTATTAAAAAATTATTTATAATTGAATTTTTAAAATTAAAAAAATTATTTAGGACTAGAATTTTTACAGAACATGTCCATTAAAATAATTTTAAAGATCTAAATTTATATTCCAAATTAATAAACATTGTAAAAATTCATAAAACAAAAAAAATATGATTCGAATAAAATAACATATATATAAATATATATACATAGATATTATTATTTATATTTAGAGTTTCAAAATCTGGTTATGTAACTGAAATTTTGTTCCTCATAAATCTGTTTGAGTAATGGAAGTTGTATTAGAAATAAAGTTTGCAAATTATGACTTATGAATTTTAATCACGAACCCAATATGGCGACCATCGCCAGCAACTCGGATCAGTTGATTGCGAGACTTTTACCAGAAAAATACCGGAAAGAAGACAATATCGAAAAATTTATAGCAGCATGCTTAAGGTATTTTAAGGTGGCTAAAACTCCTGAAAATATACAAGAGCTTTTGATAATTGGATTGCTTTCTCATGAACTTGTATCTGTCTACGAGAATGTATCGATCGAGACAAAAGGGTATGAAGCTCGGTTACGAGAAGCTTTTCAAAAGAAAAGCTGTCTGATGGAGAATGTGATCAAGGCTATAAATTTCGAAAGAACGAATGAATCAGCGGAAGAATATTTTGCAAAAACAAAGAAACTTGCTGCAAAATTAGCAAAACATAATTGGTCGGAAGAAGAAATTGAAAAGAATCTTCTAATTCATGGGTCCAAGTACAGCGATGTGAAGAAGGAGATCAAGTTCAGAGAAGTAAAAGAAATAAAAAATGTCATCAAAAAAGTGAATGAAGTACGGGAAATGGAAAGACCAGTACACGCGACGAGAGCGTCATACAAGGATGTGGTAAAAAGAGGGTCAGTGACAGGAGGCATGACGAAGAAAGGAGACACTTTTGTTAGACGACATCCAGGGCAAAACAATATATCATGCTGGAACTGCAAAGAAACAGGGCATAGACGGAGCGAATGTAAAAGAGAAAGGAAAATCACATGTCATGCATGTGGCGAGGAAGCTCATGTCCGACAGGAATGCAGGAAGGTAAGATGTGGAACATGTAATAATCCAGGACATAGAGCTGAGGAATGTTACATGAATGTGAATAAACAATATCAAGGAAGAACTGATTATCAAAGGAAATAGCCGACAATTCTCAGATAAACCGGAACTCATAAACCGGATCATAAAGCTATAACTTTCATGCTTCATACGAAGAAACCCTCAACGGCTCAATTCCACATGTGAATGAATTACTTAAGTAGTTTGCATATAAAAATAGAATATAGAAAGTGAGTTCTGCACAGCCACGCTGATGTAACTGAAATATTGTTCCTCATAAATTTGTTTGAGTAATGAAAGTTGTATCAGAAATAAAGTTTGAAAATTATGACTTTGAATTTTAATCACGAACCCAATAACAAATATTAATAAATTTTTTTAATCAGATTTAAATTATTTTTAAAAATACTGTTTCATCTGTTATCTGTTTTGATCAACTCATTTTTTCTGCTAAAATAATATTTTAACTCAAAATAAATTTATAAAAAAATGTTTTTAAATTCAAATCTAAAATACATAATTAATTCTAATTTATTTTTAAAATTTTCAATTAGATTTTAACTAAAAATAATCTTGTTTAAAATTATTTAAATTTTTATCAGTAAACTAAATTAATTAACTCCTCATAGTAACAATGATTTGTTTGCAATAAGTAAGTGTTATCATCTTTCCTTGAAGTTGGAAGTTCATTTCATTATTTTTTTGATATAGTCCAGCCAGAAAAAACACATCATTCTTGATTCTCCTCAACTCATTGCAAAAGTCAGAATTATTTTCTTCTTCAAAGAATTCCAGAATACTGTCAAACAAATCAATAAAGCCATATAGACAATTTCCTTTAGAAAGTCAATGTAGACGAAGATTTGTCATATATGACGAGGAGATGAATTTTCGACTTTGAAAGTTTCTGTTTTAAAGTCATTATAATAAGCATGCATCAAAAGCTTATTATGTCCTTCATCATTTTTCTCACAAAATTGATGAAAAATTCGATTACATTTGGGATGAATTTTGATTCTTTTTCACAGCTTTTATGACTATGTTTAAGTAATCATGCAACTGTGGACTAAGATTTGTAGCAACCAGATGAGGTCTATGAATCAGAAAATGAATGGTAAAAATGTCTGGAACTTCATTTTTAAAAAGGTTTTAAAACTGCGATAACGGCCAGTCATAGATGGCGAACCATCTGTTGCACAAGCAATTATGTTCATTAAGATAATATCATTTTTAATGAAAAATGTTTTCACCAGATTAATTACAGTTTCTCCTTTAGTGTCGCAGGTTAGTGTTTCGACAAACAACAGCTGTTCTTTTAATCTAAAATCTTCATCAAAAAAACTCACATAGCCGAGTACTTTAGCAGAGCTGTTTGGTAAAGTTGACTCATCAATCTGTAGAGAAAGTTTATTGGTTGAACTTTTTCAAGAAGCCATTTCATCAATACGTCTTTGAACAGTACTATGACTCAATGGTAACATCTTTAAAACTTCATTTGGATCCTGATGCGTCACTTATGAAATTGCTACTTGTAAAGCAGGAAAGATTGTTTTTTCTCCAACAGTATGTGATGTTCCAGCCCTAGCAATAATTTATGCAATACTATATGAGGCACTCAAACCATCATCTAATTTCCACTTGTTCTTCTAAACATTGAAGAAATCGTTGATTGTTTTTGAAATTTCTCATAAAGATTCTCAAATATTCAATTGACTTATCCTTCTTATCAATATGTATAGTCTGCAAATGTTCTTTTAGTCGACTATTCTTCAAAACTTTACTGGAAAATAATTTTTGACACAGAAGGTACATTTGTTTCCGTTTGTCAATCGATGACTCAATAAAACCAAATTCCAAAAAGCTGACTGAATATTGACGGGTTTTCTTCTTATTAGAGGATATGATTGGTAATGCTCATTAGTAAACCCTACACAATTAAATGCAATGTATATTTACTAAGTCATCAATAAAATAAAAAATTAATTACCCTAAGTCCCAAGGCCCTCACAGCGCCCCCTGGAAATTAGAAAACACCCTACAATTAGAAAACCTATATATATAAACAATTGCCTATATGCAAGTTTTTTTGCGGCACCAAGCGACTTGCATTTAGACATTATCTACTGTACAAATGAAATGTTGATATTGTTGGGTTTTAATTTATTAAATTGTCTTTAATTCAATTATTCACTTTTTACAATTCTTAAATCTTTAATCGTAAATCTCTTTTCTTAATTCTTTAATCAATAATTCGCAATCAATAATCTTTTATCTTTAATTCTCAATCAATAATCTTTTATCAATAATTCTCAAT